>JAODLD010000124.1:11243910-11258028 GCA_026781065.1 Mormyrops boulengeri
CCAGTAATATATTTCCTCTTTGAAGTTTTCCTTAAAATATTGTTAAAATATCGTCTCGTCTCATTCTCGTGAACCCAGTATAGTGTCTCGTCTCATCTCGTGGGCTGAGTATATCGTTACACCCCTACAAATAACCGTATCTTGTCTTTTGCTTTTTTACTAATAAACTTTCGAAGTAGACTAACTAAACAAAATAAAATAATATAAACAGATTTTTTTTCAATTTCAGTCATTTCATGTTTGACCTTTATAATACAGGTACGCTTTTATTTTAATTATTCTAGAATTAATTGGAACGCTGAGACATGCTTTTTTATATGTATCACATGACATGAGTAGTGAGAGTGCGGAATTCGTCCAGTGTAGGCGTGGGTGATATGACGATACTGGGTGAGATCGTGAAGACGATCTATGTGTTGACGATCTGCCAAAGCAGAGAGATCATAGAATCGTCTATATAGATTACATTCTATCTGTCTATTGCGGCTCTATGCTCTTCTTAATTTTTTTCCTCAGCCAAAGTGCCCTATTTGCTAGTCCACTTAATGCCCGCCTTATAGAAACAGCGCTCAACCAACTAAAGTGAACTACGTCAATGGCGTACAGTTCTCACTCCACCACTCTCTTTGATTCTGAGTGCAGCGGGAAGCAATGGCTGAAAGTGAGAATGTAATGGATGAGTTGGTCCCTAAAAAAAAAAACTACATCGGTGACATGAATGTGGTTTGGCTTTTACCCAAACGATAAGGAACAAAAAGTCATTATTTGCAAAGTCTGCAGAGAAAAGGTTCGCACGTCAGATGACAACATGACGAACCTTTTCAATCACGTAAAGAGACAACATCCGAAACAGTATGCCAAGAGTATAGAGGCTAGGAGAGCAGTCACACCACAGGCAGCAGAGGCAACAGTTACCAAACCAAAACAAACCACTCTGACACAAGTTTTTGAGAAAGGCGCTCCATATGACAGGACAAGCAAGCAATGGAAAGAGATAACAGAATCAGGAACCTCGGAAAAGATATGATTCCCATCTAAACTGTAGACAACAAGGGGTTTAAAAGTCTGCTGAAAGTAATTGATCCGCGATAATATTTCTCCAGCACTGCCATTCCACGTCTGTACTCCGAATGCCGTGAAAAAACAGAACGCGAAGTTCAGAACGTCCGTTTTTTCACAACAACCAGTGATCTGTGGTCCAGCCGCAGGAGGAGGTATTTTCATGTCATGCTAAAATGACAATCTTGAATAATTCAGTAATAGTTTAAGAATTGCATTAGCCCATAATAAAAGTTACCATTTTTATTGTTTACCATTTGTAAGTATTTGTTCTTGTTGATATTTTGTTCCGAAGTAACTTTAAGTATTTATTTAGCTTTAAATAAACTTGTTGCCAAAATTGCGCAAACTGATTAAAATCTGTTCAGAAATGTTCTTTGGGCAAAATCCTGTTTTGTTCTTTAGGACTATATTTTTACAAAGGAAGATAATTTGGTTGTACTGTTCACTTGCAAAATAGTAAAAAACAATCTATATCATTCAAAATCAAATGAAATCGTGATTTAACTGTAAAAAAATCGTGATATGATATTTTTGCCATATCGCCCCCCCTAGTCCAACGGAACGATCTTTTGGGAACCTGTTCCCACACATCGGACGTTCATTGAGACAATGCTTAACTAAACAAGACAGTTAACCTGGTCTGGAGCAGACTTGTTTACTCACCTAAGTTACCATGGTAGCTCAGCGGGGATTCATTTAAGATATGTTGATGGAACGTTGATCGAAATAAGTCAGACTTTCCCTTAATCCTGCTTCGTGGAACACCCCTCTGTTTTGCTAAAACAATATGGGGAATTTAGAGACCCCGGTTATCCTAATTGCATGCCTCTGGGAACCAACCTGCAAGACACAGAGAGACTGCCCACACATAGCGGTGAGCCACCATGGCACCCCAAAACATCATTTCATTAACTGAAATGTTTGTAGTTGCATCTATTTATCTGTCACCAAAAATCATTTCAGTTGTAAAATCTCATGGGCCGTAATACTGACGTGCCGTGCACGTTTTTTTGTAAATTTTTGATGGAGTGGTTTTATTGTTGAATTTACTCAATGTAAGCACAAGATTTTTTTTTTGTCAAAAATTAACCAGTATCTGCCTGGCAACATAACAGGAAATATGGGAACAAAAAGTGGCTTTTTTTAGCTATAGTGCTGTTGTTGCTTGCAAAATTTTCTTTGTTGGTTTTGCTTGAGCAAGTGGAAATGGAAATACTCCTACTCTGTGAAGACCTTCAAGTTAAAGTAGCAGTTATAGGATAATTTAAACACAATAACATAATGAGGTACATGAGCCATTATCTGTATACACAAGCACAATTAAGTTATGTTTTAATACTTTAAACAATGAAAATTACACTTGTATACATGTATTGAGCAGTGTTAATTCATGTTCATTGTAGTATGAATTTAAATTATTTGTTACATGGTTAAACTGCCATTTTAAATGTAATAGTACAATGTGTTAAATGATGTAATCGTTTTTGTGATCCTTTATATTACAGTTTGGTGCCATTAGTTCCATTAATTGGCTGAAAAAACTTCACTATTCATTGACCTGTATGCTTCCAGTTTGTTTTCTTTTACTGATGATCTGAAAGGTGGGCACCTAGCAGGTCTGGCCTCCATAGTTACCTAGCAACCAGGTATTGCAGAGTAACCTTTTTGATTTCTTTTTCTTTTCTTTTTTAAATCAAAGTAGGGAATTTGAGAACTAGAATTTCAGAGGCTTTGCTGCTTCTTGGCATTTTGAGGTATGTGCTTCTCACTGTCGGCTGCTCTTTTTTTTTTTTCCAAGGAGGACATGCCATTGGTCAGGTCAAGCCAAAGTAATTCTTTTGGCTAGCACGATTCAACAGGATGCTGATCTGAGACGATTGTAAATGCAGCTGCTAATGTTTGTTACATAATTTTAAAACTATAATGCAAATAGATTATCAAAAAAATCTGTTCTCAAGGCTTTTTATCTTAATTAAAGATTCTATCAGTATCTGGCTTTGGAAAAAATGGTTATAAAGTTTCTGGTCCTTGAAAGATTCAGGTGATCAAAATGGTCAAACCTCACCTATTTTAGACTCCACTCCCTATAAGATGGGCATATACACATGATGAATTTTATGATAGTGTTTGTTTTCAGTACAATGGATGTTAACTTGTGTGCTTCCTACGGACCATAGTGACAATAAATGAAGTCAATAAAAATAATAAACACTCTATCTGATGATTAATAACGGTAAATAAATAACAGAAAGAGTGCCGTAAACAAACTCTTTGCATTTAAATGTACAGGAGGTAGAACCTGAAGGCTGTGCTAGAGCGTCAACTGTAGCTGGTTTCAATGTGCAATTAGTTTTTGTTTTGCTTGTGAATTCTGTGCTGGTGTTGGCATACCTAAATTGAGTTTATTGGTAAAGTGGTAAGGGTGCCACTACAATACCTTCAGTGTTGTCAAACTACTCAGAAACTGGGTCCTTAACTTGCTTTAATTAATGAAGTATATCTGAACTCCACCTTTAACCAGAACTCCATAGAACAACCAAAAAGAAAAAAAATTGGCTCAACACATGTTCAATCTCAGATTTGCTGCACTCATTTCTGAACCCAGACAGCTGCAGATAGTTTGGATGCAGATTCCTAACATTAACATGCTCATTTCATGCGCTTTTGTTCTGGTGTATGATTAAAATGTTTTTATGAGCTCTGGGAGGATTCACTGTAGTGTGTAAGGAATCATAGGGTGCAATGATTATGGCCATAGAAGCTTTAATATATTAATTTCACAGTAAAAAATTAAACACGCACTGCTTATTAAATGCTTATTAAAGCTTTTTTATTTGTAAAGCCAAAAATCCTTAAAATTATAGATCTTTCTCTAATTTCAGAATTTAGTTCTAACATAGTCATAAAGCTCTCTTCCATATAAAATTTCATATAACTAATATAGTGTAATGTGTACTGTATAAAGAACTATTTAATGTCTTATACATTTTGATTTATTATATGTAGTGTGTTATTGTGATGATGTGATTTATTTGTTTACAGGTACTGGGATGTTAAGGTTCAGTTATTTTGTAGCATTTTATATATACTGTAGCTTTATATATAACCCTTCATTGCCTTAATAGGAGATATACCTTTGTAGCTTCCTGTTCTCCATGTGACCTAGCAGAGAATGAAATTCTCTCAGTTCATACCCTCACATATAGACTGAGGAACACTATGACCATTTCTATGTGAAGCGAATGATGTTGACAATCTAGTAAAAATGGTGCATGTCTAGGTATGAGATACATTAAACAGTAAGCTAACATTAGGTTCTTGTAATTGAAATGTTGAATGCAGAAGAAATAGGCAGGGATAGAGATCTAAGTGACTTTGACAAAGGCCAAATCAATGGCAAAGCTCATGGGGTGCTCACAGTCAACCGTGGTGAGTACCTACTGATTGTGGTTTTTTCCTCCTTAGACCACTAACTGCCATAAGGGTGTTTGGTGGCCAAGCCTCATTGATGAGAGATGTGGATGAAGCTCCCGTGTGGTACAGCTCAACATCAGGGCTACTGTGACACAAACGGTAAATAATTTTGATGATGATCATTGGAGTAATCTGTCATGACACACAGGGCATCGAGCACTGCTGCATATGGGGTTGTATAGCCACAGACCAGTCAGTGTCCATGCTGAGCCCTGTTCACCGTCACAAGGACCTACAATATGGCACACAAGCATCAGAACTGACTGGGCCTTGGAGCAATGGAAGCAGGCAGCCTGGTCTGAGGAATCCCATTTTCTGCTGCATCATGTGGGTGGGCGGGTACATGCTGAGCCGACCCATAGTCCAACCCACAGCTATGTAGCCCCATATGAAGCAGAACTCTATGCACTGTGTTGTACATGACACATTACTCCATCATTAAAATTATCTGTCATTTGTCCAGCAGTAGCCCTTATGTTGGTTTGTACCACACAGGGGAGCCTTCATTCACATCTCGCATTGATGAGGCTTGGCCGCCTAACACCCTGTCAGCGGTTTGTGGTTTTTCATTCCTCTGACCGTTCTCCGTAGGTACTCATCACGGCTGACCATGAGCACCCCACAAGCCTTGCCGTTTTCAAGATGCTGTGACCCAGTAGTCTGACCATAATGATTTGGCCCTTGTCAAAGTCACTCAGATCTTTATCCTTGACCATTTCTTCTGTATTCAACATGTCGACTACGAGTACCGAATGCATCCCAGATCTTGACATGCCCAGTTTTTAATGAAAAAGTAGGGGTGTAACGATAAACTCAGCCCACGAGACGAGACGAGACATGATATTGTGTTCACGAGAACAAGACGAGACGATATTTTAACAATATTTTAAGGAAATCATCAAAGAGGAAATATATTACTGCCTTTTATTTGATTAATTTGAAAGACAAAACATGCTAAATAATGCAGATGTTTGGTGAAATGATTTAAATAATCACCATCATCATATGCAGGAAAGAACAGAACAAATATCTAGCACAATAAACTATTTCGCCACAAACTCAAATGACAGGCTTCTCTCTTATTCGACTTCTCAATTGAACATAAAATACAATATAAATAAAACAATATAAATAACAAACATAAAACTTTTTGTAATGTTTTCTTCACTGGTGCAGTGGATTTAAGTAAAGAGCGATGATGGTGCTGCAAATGGCTCTGCATAGTAGCGTTAGCCGCTGTGTATGACATTATTTTCCTACAATCCTTACAGATGGTTCGTGTTTTGTCTGTCACCCTTTTGCCGTATATATTTTCCGCCGGATACCCAAAATGCTGCCACACAAAAGATTTAAAAGTGTCTGGGGCATCTAATATAGTAATTTCGTCAGACGCTGACATGCTTACGGCAGCTGATTTGCAGTGCCTTCGCAAGACCGCTTTTCACTGCGACAATTCTCGTCATGTTGTAATATCGTGAGATCTCGTGACATGAATGTACCACTGCTTTTTCTGGACCTTGCTTTAGCCTGTAAGATAGAAACAAGCCTTTTATTTGTTTGTTTTTATTTACACAATTTGCTGCTTCTGTGAATTTTTCATGCAGCATAGATAACTGGTGATACCATAATCAGTAAGTACATTTCCAGGAAAAAAGCAAGAAGACAGCCTAACTTTGGCAGTGCATTTGGAAAGGGGGACATGCGCAAGCGTGACTGGGGAATGTTGACTAAAATGGTTAAAGGCAGTCTAAGAAAATTATATACTGAGCTCTCTACCGCTGCTGTCTATTATATGTTGGAATGCCAGGGTTTTCAGGGAAACCACATAAATCATCTATGGGCAGTATCATCTGAGAATCATGATGGAGAACCAGGGAGGTGCCTTTACCACAGTGGACGGTGCACTGTCATTACTGCTGCGTTTTTGGATATCTCTGCTTAGGCCCAGTTATTCTGCTTTTTTCTATATGCAGAGTCATATGTTTTACAGGGCCTGACTGATCTGTACAAAATAAGAGTTACTGACATTTGATCACATGCATCTAGCGTTTTTGCTTGTAAAATCTATCCAACCAATCATTTAATTCAACTCCTTGGTGAATTGCATGGGAAGCCTGATTCCTGCCCCTACTCCCTGTGCACGCATCATGGAATTCAACTAGTCAATGGCACTAATTGGCTGTACTGTACTACACTGTCATTTAGGAGACATTGTTATAAAGCTCTAATAAAATGAGCTTTAGAAAAGAAAAGGAAAATAGGTGAGGTAGGTAAACAGAGCAGGCATTTAGTTAGGTGGGGTCGGTGACACACCTGTCTTCTCGCTGTCTTATACTCCATCCACAGACACACTGAAACTCGCTTATATTTGGCTATTATTCACTACATTGATATCAATTGGAAGTTCACAACATGCGTTGCTTGACCAATATGGAAAACTGAGTGGGAATGAAAATGTATCTATCCTGGGTTGTTTTTACCTGATACAGGAAGAGTTAGGCTGTGTGCAGTGCAGTTAGGCAAGTCACATACACAGACTATGTGGTGCAGTTAGGCTGTGTACAGTACAGTTAGGCTGTGTGCTGTGCAGTTATGCCATTGATACATTATTGATTAAAGCACTGGAGATGGACAAACTGTTAAACTTGATTTATCAACCAATAAAAAACTGTCACAGAAAAATAACTATTCTATATTAATTCAGATAATTATTAGGCCTAAGTGTCCACAGTAACCAGTGCATGCATCTATGTGTAGAGCTGGCTTAAAGACCCCATCTACTAGCTTTCTGGATTGGCGTACACATTACTTTCTTGTAGGACAGTTTGAAATCTTGAAATTCAGATTGTCTCTAAGGATACAAAACTATTTCTCAGCTGTTAGTCTGTATTTTTATAAAAAAAAAATTTTGCACGTACCAACAAAAGTACCGCTAATGTAAATGAAATGTAAGTGTACAGTTTACTAAACTGGTACTTCACATGTTCATTTCCAATATGGCTGCCAATGTGTGTGATGCCAATTACAGGAGCAGTATGTGGGGAAATCAGCTTATTATGTCTAGTATGCAAAACATTTTAAACCAATGTCTCCAATATAAGGAAAACATGCAGTACAGTGGCTACCCATGAGGTTGGTTTTCTTGTCACTGCAATCCTAATCTTGTTGAATCTGTTCTTCCAACTAGATCACACTGAAAGCTTGGGTGTTTCATTTGTCTATGCATCCATTATTATTACTTGAATTTTTTTACTTCATTTATCGTTGTTCTGTGAGTTCGCAACTTTTTAAAAGATGCCAGTTGTATCATATTTCAGAGGCAGGCTATTTGCATACGAGGTAAGCAATGGACAAAGAAAGCATTTCAAGCTCTGCTCCAAAGTACTGAAGTACCGAAGTACCAAAGGAGTACCCCAGCTGGTTTGGCACTTTTGATACTGGAACTTTTGGGACTGGTACTCGACTTGAAGTCAATAGAAAGGAAAAGTACCAAAAGTAGTATTCCAAAAGTACACCTTATGTGGTCAAAAGGATTGGGACACACCTAGGGCTCCATACCGAACTTTGGTACTTTTGTAGTACCAATAGAAATACTCCAATCCTATTGAAGATTGAAAAATTTTGTTTTCTTTCAGTGCCAAATTCCAATACCCAAACAGTACATCTCAGGTATGCAGCATACTTGAGTAAAGATCTAAAGTCGATGGTGATTGGCTTGCCTGAATACACCCCCATATAGTGGCTGACCGCATCGTGTCAAACGCACAGAGAGAGCAAGAATTGGTGTGAATGTGTATGCATGATTGTTTAAGTGAGACCATTGAAACTTAGTCTGATTCAGTTCCTCGGAGGCATTCTGAGGAGCCACTTACAGTGATAAACTTGCTGATTGCTTGACCACAAGCACTGCTGCTAACACAGAAGTTACGTGGAAGTGCAGAAAAAGACAGTAGATGAAATTATTTTTGTAATTCAATATGATTGAATACCTTTTGCCTGTGTCTCCAGCCGGTACCGGTGGTGAAATGTGCCAGCGCTTATTAGCGGGATAACATTGCATTGTTTTTTTATTCTGTGGAAAATGAAAGATCAATCTGCTGGCCAGATTTATTTATGAATTATAAACATGTTGTGGGTCATATAAAATTAAATTTAAAAATCAGGCTTTTTAAAATCAGGGCTCTCAAGACTCACCGTGAGATACACACACGACCAGTTCACACGCTCACATGCCACACGCCAAATTCATAGCTGTCCCAAGTTATACAGAGTTAATGTCCACCTACCAGCCAATCAGAAAATAGCATTTGTTGTTTCCGTGTAAATTCAAAAATAAGTTACATGTGATTCCACTGCAAGTACTTTATTATATGAATGCGCACACATACGGAGTTCAGACAAGGTGGAAGTGGCAGAGCAAGATACGATGAACGCGGTAGGCAAGGTTCTGAAGTGTCACGCATTGAGTGTGAGACACGTGCTGCGTCCACAAAGTTTTGATGAAACTTGAGAACCCTGGTAAAATATACATAAAAGGCTGTGTCCCGTTATGATCACAATCGTTCCAATACCTAAGAAAACGACTTGAAGTAAAAGTAAAACATTAGTGCTATAATGTGTAATGCATTCTTGTTCTTGTTGAAATTGATTTTAAACCATTTACAGTAGGTATCGAAAAGAATATTGTTAAGATATCGGAATTGAAATCAAGGTATCATTCTGGTACTGGTACTGGTACTGAAAAATTCGGAACAATCCCCAGCCCTAGACACGTCTCTTAATCATTGAATTCAGGTGTTTCATACAGACCCATTGCCACAGGTGTATAAAATCAAGCACCTAGCCATGCAGTCAGGTTTACAAACAATTGTGAAAGAGCAGGGGGTGTTCTATGAAGTGGGGGTGTTCCACAAAGTAGGATTAAGGGAAAGTCTGACTTATTTTGACAAGTCTGGCTCATTTAAGTGGGAGTTCTGCTTCATTGACGTGTCTTAACCCTCAGGGGTCGACGGCATCGTCGGCGATGCCACGTATCTTTCTCGTGTATTTCAGTTCATAACTCTCTGAAATCTTATTGTAGAAACAAACAAAAAAAACGCTGACTAAACCCGTAATCTTCTTTTCAAAACATCCATTGTCGGAAGTATTAAAGTTTTTGAAATTAGGTTAAATAGGCAAAAAAGTAAACTGTCACCTTTCTTTGTCTTGCCTGCATCGGGGGTATAGTACCGCTCTCACCTGAAGATCGCTATTCGCATTCTAAATAGCCATATTTCTGCGTATTCAGATCACATTCGCATGGTAATTTGATGAACAACGCAACGGTGACACGCGGTCCAGATACATCCCCGTCAGCACCATAAAAGGGGGGGAGTGTGGCCAGGTGTAAATGGCTCATGCATACACACGACAGCTCCTACTTATTCAATGGAAGGAGAACAGAAATAGTGACATGAGTTAGGTTTTTCTTATTCGACTGAATGTTGCAACTACACCATTTAGTCATCTTCATGTAGCCAAGACTTTGGTGATCAGATGTCTGGAATCAAAACAAATTTCCACCATTGCTTACTATGTACTTTTATAATGTTTCTTCGAGTGTTCCAAACTGCCTTTTGCAATGTCTATACTTTGATGTCAAATTACAAACTTCACATAAATCTGACATATTTACAAAGTACACTAAGATTAAGATTAGTTTCATGCCAAAACAAATTTATAAGAAATAATTTATTTACCATGAATTAAGTTTATGATATTGAATGAAATGTGTGCCCATGCCCCAGTCAGTGAAAATGTGTTCCCTACCCCTAGACACCAGAGGGTTAAATGAATCCCCCCTGAGCTACCATGGTAACTTAGGTGAGTGAACAAGTCTGCTCCAGCACAGCATAAACCACTGTACCACCACACCACTGTACTAAGCACTTGCAGCATTTACGTAACTTACGCATTTAGTCTGTCTGCAATTCATTGCCAAGCCAACTCCCTGGCTATATTTATGGGCACAGTATTGCCTTTTTTTAGCGATTACATCTTTGCATTTTTGATATAGCTCCATCAGCAGCTCCATCAGTTCTGTGGCGGAAAAAAACACCGCTCTCGTTTTACACGCTTTCTGACTCATTTGAACGATCTATCGTTCATCCATTCATCTGAGCTTCTTAGTGCGCACACCCGAGATATTTAAGTGAGACTATTCAAGTCTGTCTTGTATGAGCCTTGATTAATTGAAGCTGAACTGCGTATAGTGGATCGACATGAGGCTAAGTTTAGAGATAGCACTAGTTTGAGTCTGACTTTTTCAGGAAAGCCTGGCTTTCTTTAGCTACTCTCATGGAATACTCCCCAGGATTTCTTGCTTAGCTGGATAGCTTGTTAGATTTAAGGTAGTCTGGGGTAAATGAACTTCATCTTCGTTCACTTACATTTAGTTCAGACTACCTTAAATCCAACAAGTTTTCTGGCTAAGCAACATATCCTGCTCTGGAATAACCCCCAGGTTGTTCTGAAGAGCTCTGTGAATTCAAGCATGGTACTGTATTTTTATGGACTGCCACCTATGCCTGCTCTTCCTTGCTAGATGTTCCACAGTCAACAGTAAGTGTAAGACTTTAGAAACAACAGAAGCTCAACCAGAAAGTGGCAGACCACATACATGTAAAGTAACAAATTGGGGGCCATCGAGTGCTGTGGCACACAATACATAAAAGTCAACAATGCTCTGTTGACTGCAGAGTTCCAAATTGCCTGTGGCATTAACCCCAGCACAAAAACTTCATGGAATGGGTTTCCTTGGCTGAGGTGCTACATGCAAACCTCACGTCACCAAGCATAATGCCAAGCATCAGATGGAGTGGTGTAAAGCACACCACCACTATGTGACGAATCACGCTTCTCTGTCTGGCAGTCCGGGTTTGGTGGATGTCAAGAGAATGTTACCTGTCTGATTGCATTGTGCCAACTGTAAAGTTTGGTGGAGGAGGGATAATGGTATAGGGTTGTTTTTCAGGGATTGGGTTCCAGTCTCTTAGTTCCAGTGAAGGGAACTCTTAATACTTCAGCATACCAAGACATTTTGGACAATTCTATGCTTCCAGCTATGTGAGAACAGTTTGGGGAAGGCCCTTTTCTGTTCCAGTATGACTGTACCCCTGTACACTAAGCAAGGTTGGGTGAGGTTGGTGTGGAAGAATCTGACTGGCCTGCACAGAGCGCTGACCTCAATCCTATCTAACCGCTTTCGGATGAACTAGAATAGAGATTGCCTTCACGTCCAACTTGACCTCACAAATGCTCTTCTGGATGAATGGGCAAAATTTCCACAGAAAGCCTTTGCAGAATAGTGGCAGCTGCCACGGCTGAAAAGGGGGAACTAAGTCCATATTGATGTCTATGGATTTAGAATGGGATGCCATTAAAGTTCCTGTAGATGTAATGGTCAGGTGTCCCAGTACGTTTGTCCAGATAGTGTATGTAACAACAATAGGGTATAGTAATAGGAAGATATAAATAACAATATAAGAAGATAGCAGCAGTGGGGATGGTGTGATAGTACAATATGAATAAAATAAAGGTAATGGCAACGGTATAGCATGAGGTACAGTAATAGTGGCAGAGGAAATGTTAGTATCATTGCCGGTTTAATACTCTTACTGCAATCGGGAAGAAACTGTCTCTAAATCTGGAAGTACATGTGCAGCTCTACTTTAGGCATTTGCCAGAGGGGAGGAGGGTGAAAAGTGACCGTGCCGGGTGGCTGGAGTCTCTCAAGATGCTGCGTGCTTTTCTGAGGCAGTGCGTGAAGAAGATGTCCTGGACCGCTGGGAGCTGTGTGCCCGTGATTCTCCGTGCTGTGATCCGTAATTTTTTTTATTTGGAGAGAATTCCATTTCATTAGTCTGGATGTGTTATAAAAGGGACTACAAATAGGATGTCCAGTTCTTACACATTTCATCAATTTCTTTAAACAGGAAGAAAACCTTTCACTTGGTTTACAACACTAGCCTGTAGTGATGGGCAATATTTCAGTCCGATTTCAATTAGGTAAAAGGTTGGTATCGCCAATACCGATACTCAATGCTGGCTCAACCTTGATGTAAAATAATTCTTGGGGGGGGTACACATACCTCCCCGTCCCTCCAGGTTCCCACACCCCTGGGCGGTCAATTTAAACTTTATCATTATTCAGTAATCACTAAAGCTAAACACATAGATATTAACTTAATCAGTCCCTCCAGGATTTCGTGGGCGTTTTTTTTTTTTTATTGTTGCGGCTTAAAATGCTTGATTTTGCGGCAGCTTTATCAAAAAGTTGCAGTGAAAGTTGCGATGTTTTGAGGCTTTATGTTTTGTCTATGTCATTGCAAGAACAAATTAATTTGCAAAAATAGTTGCAACTGTTTTGCAACATCGCAACTTCCTCGAGGGACTGCTTAATGGAGATGATTGCATCGGATCACCAGCCATAATGGAGGGCAAGGGATTTAATCTGCTCATTCACTACTTGGAAGAGGTCTCAAAGCCTGCAACATGTTTATAATGCAGTGTTAAATCTGACTTGCAGATCAATCTTACGTTTTCCACAGAATAATAGACAATGTAAAGTCCTTCTGCTAATATGTGCCAGCAAGCTTGGCAAGGTCTTGCCCCCGTCCCCCAAACAATCAGGTAGCACATCTTTTAGGTGTTTCATTTTTTCTGAACCGTTCAGTAATTCGCTTTTTGACAATTTACAGTGGCACATTCTCTCTATTTAATAATAACAATGAAAATGAATGTTCCAAGATTCTACTATTTTGTATTCCATTCATAGTGCATAATTAAGTTTCCATGGTAATATTTGTGACTTTTTTGTGAAGTTATAAAAGGTTTGAATTTAGGTTATCAAAACAAATCGAATCGTGGTGGAAGTTTAACATTTCTGATGCATCAAATTCTGCCCTCAATAATGTTAATTGAATCTAATTGCCTTGCAGCCAACAATTTACACCCCTACTTGACAAATCATGCCATCTGCAGACAAATCGTATAAGTTCATAACTTTACTTTTAGAAGAAATCACACTTTACTCACAAATAGACCTTCAATAATGTATTAAATGGTTTCACCTCAAAACGATTTACTGCATTGGGAAGCTGGCATCCAAAATTTTGCATGCATATATTATTGTTAAATTTGTGTACTCATTCTTCAGTAAAGCATATTACTATTATATTATAGTACTATTTTTAGGTAATCCAGACTCAGATGTACTCTAAATTAAAAAAAAAAACTCCACACCCCACTGGAATGTCTTTCACATTTTTCCTGTGAAACAAGTCTATCACATGGACTCACATAACACCATGAACTTACAGAATGGATGCAAAGCCAGAAATAAATTTCTTAAACATCATTATGAAATTAACATCAATACCAGGGATTGTCTCTCAGGTGTTTTAAAAAGTTTCATAGCTCTTTATCTATGTGTATGTGCATCATACATCTTTTTGTGTATGAACTAAATATGTATATGTCTGCATGCTATGCAAAAATAGCAGATTGAGATTGAAAAGAAATATAGCTGTGAGTATCTAATAT
>JAODLD010000124.1:11283606-11307332 GCA_026781065.1 Mormyrops boulengeri
CATTTGTGGTGGAACAGGGAAAGAACTAAGCTACACAGGGCTCCGGCCCTCCAGGACTGCAGTTTGACACCCCTGATTTAGAGAATATGGGTCCCTTTTTTTGACCTGTATCAATACACAGTATCTTATGCAATGTGGCATAAATTGAATGAATTACGAAGTGTTAATTTCAAACATTTGGGTGGAAAGTATACTAAATGATTCTATATTTGTTAAATGCATAAATATATTTTTATGTTTAATATGTGCAGCCAAGTGTTATTGATATTGTTAGACATTGTTTCTGAATAAATGGACGTCTTACCTTTTCACATGGGGCTAAAGCACACAGACTCCGCACACACCCATCCATCACTTACTGGAATTGTAGATGCGGTCTGTGTCACTTTTTATTTGAGGATTCACTGTATATTTATGGTGATGTCAGTTTCAATCTTGCTAAAACATTGATAATAAGGTCAGTGCAATATAAGGACAGCAATTAAGGGGGTCATTTTAATGTATTTTAGTATTTCAGTCTGACACTATAACAGTGTGGATGACAGCTTGAGTTTATGGGTCATGGCACAGGTTTATCCTACCCAGTAAAGTGTAGCAGGTGAATGGCATGTGAGGAGGTAGAGGCGCAGTGATTACCAGCCCCTTTTATATGGTTTCAAATTGTTGAAGGTGCATGAGTTGTCACTCTTTGAGCCAAATGGCAAAATTACACACGTGGGAATGCATTTCAGTGGTGGAAAACTAGAAAATCTTTAATTGGAAACCTTTCGTTGTGGGGTTTTAATCATCATATGGAGTATGACTGTGCCTTTTCCTGAATGATGTTTTTTGTTTAATTACTCAGTTATTTATCAAATTAAATTGTTTATGGTTCACTTGAATGGATTCATTGTTTCACAGCAGCTGCATTGTACAGCTACATTATGTATCTCAACAGGGAGCTGTGGGAGCCTACCAAAGTTAATCATTTATTTTCCCCCACCCGTTCTCTCCTTTCATTTTCCCTCTCTTTTCCAGCATAGGTTAAAATGATTTACTTCCTTCAGCTACAGGCAACTGCGGTAGATTTATTGACACAGGGAAAGTAGCTGACGAGGGCCATGAGCCTTTAGTGCTATTGGCAGTATTGAGCAATGCATTTCTGTCCCAGTGGCATGGAGAACAAATTAACATCATTTTGTTAACGTGCTTCAAACTGCACATTTGGCAATAAGTACAAGGTAGGTTGAAATTTGTGTAATTAGTGGGGATTTTTTTTACTGGTGGTAGGATGGTGGCCCAGTGGGTAGTGTTGTTCCCTTACAGCATCAAGGTTGAAAGTTTAAGTGCAGCCCCTAGCTCAGTGGGTGTGACTTTCCCAGCAGTTTTTGAGCGGGTTTCCTCCTACAATTTATAGACGTGCAGTTCAGCGGAACTGGTGACACTGTAGACTCTATTCCATTGAGTGCCTGTTCCATGCATTATTTACTTTTACTCATCAGACTCAAAAGACTCCACCTCACCAGAATGCTATTTTATTATCCTGTGTATTCTGAACATATAGTGAAATTCTTGTGCCACATTTGCGGAGGTGGGAGATGACACACAGTAGTGCAATACAGGACAAGACAATGCAATATATGGATAAGTAGGCAAAATAATAATAAATAAGCTATAAGTAATGCAACATGGGGATATGGTAAATATGAAAATGTATTCTCAGTAACGAAATGTCTAGGGACAGCAACACCGTGTGTAAACATGCTGCAGGACAGGATGTAATTGCGGGTACATACTGAAACATTTACATTCTATCATACATACACCAGTTCGGAAAAAAGAATGAGGCAAAACAAGGAATAAGAAACAAGGTTACAACAGCTAACAGTAAATAATAAAGACATTTGTTCTTTCTGGTTACAGCAGGGGGAAATGTTAGGCTTACAGGGCTCGGGCTGAGTTTGGGCTCTGCTTGGTTAAAATCTGTGGCGAGCCATTCTGGTATGATACTTTACTCGGGTATGTATCTGTAGGAGCGAAAGAGGAAAAATTGTCTGATTTTATGATGCTATCTCTGCTAGCTAGAAACTTTCTATGCATGCATTTTGATTTTACTTTGTTCTTGGAGTGCTAAGATGTTCTGCTGCAATATGTGATGGTAAGATGCTTCACATTGTTTTGGCTTTCAGTCTTGGCTGTAACTATTATTATATAACTATTATTATTATTATATATAATAGCGTCAGGAATTGGCTCTACATAAGTACTAATTAATCAGCTTTTAAAATTTTACAGTTCTGTAGCCTTTTTATGAGGTAGAATGGTCAGATTGTGTAGTTTATTACAGTACCAGAGTATTTATTAGTAGTTCACTGAAATAAAGGCTGATATTAGGTCAGTTTTTTTTATAAATAGAGAAATAACAATTGAGTAACACAACTGCTCAACTTTAAATTTTATTTCATATTAATGACAGACAATAACAAAAATTAACTCAATATTTATTACACAGGGGCATGCAGCATTTTAAAATAATGGAAAATAAATATAATACCAATAATTTAAACACACTGGCGTTTCATTATTCAGTTTCTATCAAAAGTAACGAAACAATATGTTTAGAAACCCGAGATCTTTTTGACATTGTGGTGGTGTTATTAATCAAGTGAAACTGGTATAAGCAGCAGGAATTTAGAACTCTTACCTTTGGTTGTCGCACAGGTTCCCTACTATATGTACTGATAAACCACCCTACAGCACATGAGTGCTGTCAATCACACACACCCGCACACAGCCATCACTGCAGTATATCGACCATGTAGTCCTGCCGATGCAGATTTTTTTTTATAACTGATCGATTGATTGAGCTCTAGTGACAGGAATAATAATGGAGAAATTGTAATTTATTTCCTTTGTCTTCTAACCATTTATTCAGGTTTGGGTCTCAGGGAGCCTGGAGCTCATCCCATGCAGCATAAGAGACAGAGCAGGGGTACACACTGAGCGCAGTCCCAGTGCATTCCATGCAGCATAGGAGACAGAGCAGGGGTACACAATGAGCGTAGTGCCAGTGCATCCCATGCAGCATAGGGGACAATGCAGGGGTACACACTGAGGACAGTGCCAGTGCATCCCATGCAGCATAGGGGACAATGCAGGGGTACACACTGAGGACAGTGCCAGTGCATCCCATGCAGCATAGGGGACAATGCAGGGGTACACACTAAGGACATATAGAGCAATTTTGAGATTCCGCTTAGTACTGGTCACAGAGCCACTTGCTACTTGTGCCGCTTGCTTCATTGTTTCCATAGTTTTGTTTTAACAATTGGCTGTTTTGCTCTCTTCTCTGCTACATTTCCCTTCCTTGGAAAAAATTGCAGAAGAAATTTGGAACCATCCTTTATTTCCTCTCTAAATCACTAAAGTGGGTCCATCAGCTGCACCAAACTGAGCATTTAATTTACAACCAAGCAAACCATAAAAAAACTGAAAAGGTAAAACAATTTAAAAAGCCCACCCCTCGTTGAAATGCCCATTACCCTAATTAAGCTATTGCTCTGCCATTGCTGTGCTGTTGTCCTGCCCTTGGCATAACTAGACTTTTCCAGTCGAGTGCAATTTATGCAGCATGCACATTGTGATTTGCACCACATGATGTCATTTCTTGTGAATTTGCTCTCCTAATGCATATAAAATATCAGATTTACACAGAGAATACCATGGGGAATATTTGACCTTAAGATCTGCGAAGCCTGGGTATCAGTCCCACATGCCAGTTAATTAGAGAAGCAGCCTAGTGCTTCTCTCACTCTGATGTGGGGGCGGGGGAAAGGGGAAGAGTGTTTTCCAGAATGGATATTACACACTGTTCAGGGGCAGGCAGGCCAGGGGAAAGTTGGCTGGATGTAGCGCTGGCCATTTGTAACCATTGGTTACAGAACAAACACATGGCATACCAGCATGACAAAAGCTGAGTAAAGCCATGCTAGGGATCAGCTAGGTAAGGTAGAAGAAATGGTAAACCCAGAGAAGACCACTGTAATTGTTTAAGAATTTGGAATGTATGCCCCCCCCCCTGCCCCGGACCGCACCACTTTTCATACCTTAGCTAGTCATTCTAATGCTTCAATGCATTTTTAATTTGTAACAACCACACAGATTTAAATAGTACCCTTGTTTATAAAAACAAAACTTCTCTTACAGGATCTAGGGCAGTGGTTCACAACCTTTTTTGCATCGTGACCCAATTTTTACCATGACAGCTCAGTTGTGACCCTATATCAAGTATAGGTTTCAGTACTGCTGCAACCTGCTAGTAAAAAACTGAAATTTACTTAAAATAAATATTATCTCAAGTAAATCAAAATAAAATAATTATCCATTAAGGTGCACATATAGAAAATTAACTGTACCTGATCTGTACTGTATTCACATTAGCAGCTTTCAGCTTCATATTAGAATGTGCAACACAATTCTTTTCTCAAAAATACAAAGCATAACAAAATAAATATCCATTATGCTGCAACATTTAAACAAATACCTGTGCTGTACTTGTATTCACGTTAACAACTTCCAGCTTCATGTTAGGACTTACACGCGCATGCATAATGGTGTGGCTTCATCCGCCCCTTTCCGAATGTTGCTCGAGAGAAACACACAAACATTCAGGTTAAAGGTTCTGCATTTGCTGCATTCGTTTGGTACATATGCGTACTGAACCGAAAGACCCATACTGAAAATTTTTTATAGGAATTTGTGTACCGTTACATTCCTAGTTTATATAGGTTGATTCTAGGATTGGGGCTGGGAAATCTGATCGTGGATCAGTATAGAAGCTTGCTGGTTTTAAAATGCTTACATTTCCAACTTTACCTTGCAATCCTTTCAGAACTTGCTGCAACCCATCCTTGTACTGCTGCCATTCACTTTGTAGATCTTGGTGGGGTTCGGGCCGGTTTATGTAAAGTGCTTTGTGACAATGACCATTGGTAAAAGCGCTATATAAATAAAACTGAATTGAATTGAATCTGTGCCCTCAGATGCCATGATATCTGAAGGTTTCTTTGTATTTGTCAGAGGTTGTTTGATTGTATTTATTGTTAATAGTAATAGGCATAATAACAGCTGTCTGAACTTTAATTTGGAGTGCAGTATTACTTACTGTAAGCAATGGATGAGTGATCTTGATGCATGTTCTAGATACCGGCATATAACCTTCCACATTCACAAAGGTTCTCAGTACTGGCATGCAACCCACCACATTCACAAAGGTTCTCGATACTGGCATGCAACCCACCACATTTACAGAAGTTCTCAATACTGGCATGCAACCCATCACATTCATACAAGTTCTTCATACTGGTGTGCACCCTGCCACATTCAAAAAGGTTCTTCATACTGGCGTGCAACCCACCACATTCATAAAGGTTCTTCATACTGGTGTGCAACCCACCACATTCACAAAGGTTCTTCATGCTGGCATGCAACTCACCACATTCATAAAGGTTTGGAGTCTATTCTGTGGAAACATAATACAATTAATAAATTTCTATTGTTTTCAGAAATACACACTGTGGAACCTTTTATTTAAATTAAACGGCCCCTGGAAAGCTCCATGCATTATGTCTATGATTGTACACTCAATGGATTACAGGATTAAGAAGCTAAGAAGGTTGTGCCATTTCTTAGCAGAAATAAAGTGAGCAAGACCAGCAAGAGAACATCTCTATTTAATTCATCACAGCTGTGCCTGTTATTTAATTATGCTACACCAGGGATTGGAAGGGGGTGTTAGTGGTTGGACTACAGACACACACATACACACACCTTCCTCCAGTGAACATTGACTAGCTTGTACTGAACTCTGCACTGAGCTTGCTGCGAATTCTTTCACAGCAAAGTGTGACTGCTCTGAGACTACATAAGTTGTAGCATGCTGAGAGGGAGAGAGACAGAGATAATCCACTAATCCAGTAATTACTTTCAAGAGGAGAGGGACAAGTACCTGTGAAAGCGCAAAGGACCCATTCTCTGTGATTTTTAAAAGAGAGTGGGTTAATACTGAAGAGCGCTCTTATTTGAATATAGGAGATTGATGATGGCAAATGCATCTGGCCTAATTAGATCCGAAGAGAACGCATCATCAGTGTGGAAGGAATCTGAATCAAGTAACTGTTGGCACAAGATAAATATTCACTGTTAATTTTTACAATCTGTAATTATCAGGACCGGATGCTTCCCTGATATGGTTCTATAGAGAAGAGGCAGTTGCAGTACTTCATCATAGCACAGAAGAGCTTCCAGATGTCATCCTCTTGATTAACTGAAACTGGTCTTCTATTCTTTTATTCTGCAATGTAAAGAGGCATCTAAATTTATACTCAGACGAATGTTTAGTTACTATATATGCAATGGTAATTAGACCAGTTTCGATTGTCACTGAATTATGCCATAAGTAATGAACGGATGTAGCGTGTAGCCATTATGTGGCTGTCTCATGGCTGTGAGATGTAAATCGAATTGTGATGCGCTTAGTCCAAACAACAAAGCTGATTTCAGTATCAGGCATGACCTACTACAAAGGTGTATCTGAATACACAGAAAAAATATGTGGCACCCTCTATAGCCTCCCTGCATTCATTTCTAGGTTATAGACGAATACGCCAATATTTGTCAGTTGAGTTTTCAGATCAGTGGATCCTTCAGCATGATTGTACTGAGAAATCAAAACTAGGTGAAAGTTACATGTTTTGTAAGGTGTGAGTCTTTTTCGTATAAGGATTCTTTGCTCACAGGTTTCACTGAAATGTACAAGTTTTCCGTCACCCAGCTCCCTGTGTTCACCGCAGTCAAGTTGACGTGTGCAAGCGATTTGCAGTAGGGCTGCAGCTATCGATTATTTTAGTAATCGAGTATTCTATCGATTATTCCATCGATTAATCGAGTAATCGGATAAGAAATACCTTTGTCTTATTAAAGAGCAATAGTAACTATTCCAAAAAGAAAAAATAGACAGGTCTCTTAAAATTCAACTTATGAGTTTGCTTTTTAGGAACATTTTTAATGATTGAACTCCATACAACAACTGGCAAAAGAACTAAACCCTTTTAGTGCATTTATGTACATATTTGTTTGTTTTTTTTTTGTTTTGTTTTTTTTAAAGAAAACACATTCTTAAATGCAAAAATAAATAAAATAATTTAAAATGAAATTACTGAAAAAGAGAGGAAATAATAATTCAGTGTCTGAGTGAGTAATTTTCATATTATATTCTTTATATTATTATAATTATATAATATAATTCATATTAATCTAAATCTTCAAAATAATATTACTAAAGCCTTGAAATAGATCTAGTTGAGTACACCCCATGTTCCCCTTTAGACTCACCCCTGCATGCTGCAGGTATCACTGCGACAAAGTGTGATGGCTGCTGTCAGCCTGCTGCAAGTTGCCAAATTTAAATATTGTGTCAAACTAAGCTAACAGTTTATCTGCATACAAACAGCTTCTATTTTAACTTGTATAGCTTTACTATAGCCTTGCTGCTGTGGAAGACAAACGGCAGTGGATGGGAGCAGCTGAAAACATCGCTTTTCTTCACCTTTCAGCTTGTTGAACAGCTGGTTTGATTAAGGACTCTCGCCAGCTCTTTACCAGTAAAGGCGTAGTCTCTTAGCTGTTAGTGTATAGACAGGCTCCAGCTCCATGTTAATTAAACTACGACAGCATTATTTTCACTGCTGTTGTGGTATCAGTGTTTTTGTTCAGGAAAAATAGGGGGTGCCTCTGCTGAATCTTGTACTTTTTTATTCACACACATGCCCATAAATAAGTTTCTATCTCAGGTCGATTTTTAGTACCAAATGTGATTGAAACGTTCGCGCTTGCCTTCATTGACGTTGTGCTTTTGTGGTTAGCTAATTCGGTTTTACAATGGACACACTGTACAGTATTTTCGCCTTTCTTTTGTTTGAAATGGTCCCAAACTTTAGACATTTTTCGTCTTTTTCTCTGACTTGCCTCGATTTTTTCCCCGTCTTCCTCCATCGCGCCATCAAATCAAACCTGCAACACGTAATGCAGCGTAAGCACACTGTGCGACACTAATAATCCTCCGAGTGAAACACGGTGATTACTAAGCAGTACATAGTCGTGCGGATTGCACGAAGCATCGAAGCAAACAATTTGCTTTGCGGATTTTTTGTAATCAAGTTATTCGAGTTACTCGATGAATCGTTGCAGCCCTAATTTGCAGCATTTCTTTTTCTTTTAATCCTTGATATATTTTCTTGCAAAGCTGACAAATACTTTGTCAGTTATCAGCTTTAATGATTTATTGGTTGACATTTCAAAGTGCCAGTAGTGATTCCCAAGGACATTGTTGGGTAATGCTTTACATTAACTGCACCTTCATAACGCATTCATTATGCATTCATAGAACATTCAGTGTACTTTATAATGCATTCATAGAACATTCATAAGCAGCGTGCAAGTATACCATAATATCCTAACATACCTTAGTAGCTTTACTATACAATAGTAACAAACATAATATTATTATCATACAATGTTTGTTATTAATGTAACAAGGTGCAATTAATGTACTGTAAAGTGTTACACAATGTTGTTTAGTTACAAATAGAAAAGGAGACAAAATTTTCATAATAAATACCTTTTGTTTCACTGGAAGTCAAAGGACTCTTTAGCAGTTACCAAAAATAGACAATGAGAACTCAAAGGGACAATATGCTATACCCCTTGTTAAGTATAAAATACAGGATTTCCAACTTCTAGCTGCTTATCCTGGTCAGGGTTATAGGGGAGCTCTACCCTTCCCTAGGCAGCATTAGGGTGCAAGGTTGGGGTACACTCAGAATAGGATGCTAGTCCATTGCATGATACATACATACCATCCCTGGCAATTTAGAAACACTGAATTGCCTTTGGACTGAGGGAGGAAAACTGGAGTACCTGGAGGAAACCCATGCAGCACAGGGAGAACTCCACACATGCAGAACAGAGGTGGGATTCAAACCTGTTCTGTAGGAGTGCTATGCACTAAGACCCCATGCCACCCAAAATGCTGGGCTGCATTAACAAAATGATGGTCCTTTCAAAGCGACCTGGTGTAGTTGCCTTTGAAAATGAGATGGTTCCTCTTTTTGCACATGGTTATCCATCCCATCCATCCATTATCTACCGCTTATCCAAGGTCGGGTCGTGGGGGCAGCAGTCTCAGCAGGGAATCCCAGACAAGCTTGTGAGCTGGTTCATGTTAATGACAGTGAAATCATGAGATTCGTTGGCCTTTCTGTTGCCACAGCACAGATGAACATGTGTTACTCCATAAGAAAGCTTTGCCTGTAAGCAGAAGTGAGATTTAACATGAATCTGATCTCAGAGAAAGGATGCCAAATTCTCTCACATCAAATTTTGCGTTCATTAATCCTGCAGTTGACACTATAGGCCTAATTGGTTTGGCAGTGGAATTCTAATATTTGGTAATTAATTGCACCTTCATAATGTCTTTATAACGCATTCATAAAACGTTAAGTGCACCTTCATAATGCATTCTTAAAACATTCATAGAACATTCATGAGCAACTTGTAAGTATACCTTAACATCCTAACATACTTTAACAGCTGTAGTATACATTAATGACAAACATTATATGATAAGTAACATCATAATTGTATAATCATTTAATGTTTCTTATTAATGTACATTAAAGCTATTGAGGCATGTTAGGATGTTAAGGTATTCTTACATGCTGCATATGAATGCATTATGAAGGTGCATTTAATGTTAAGCATTACCTAACAGGGATGTAATGATACAGTTTGATACATATTATTGAATGGTTCGGTACACCATCTGCTGTTGCATAATGACGTGTGCGTAGGGCTGGGTACCAAACTTCGGTACTTTTGTGGTACCAACCAAAATAATCCAATCGTATCCAGGATTGAAGAATCAATTTTGTTTTGTCGCCAAATTCCAATGCACAAACAGTAAATCTCAGCATCTGTGAGCTAATAAGCACGCAGCACACTTGTATAAAGATCTAAAGTCGTTGGTGATTGGCTGACTAATGTAACGTTTTTCCTCTGGCCTATCTGACATGCTCATAAAACGTCTGCCCAAAGGCAAACTTGTGAGCTGGTGCATGTGTGTGTGTGTGTTGTTTTTAGTTGTATAGTATAAAAAACGCCTAAAAAATCAACAGTGTTGCTCCACAGGGTTCCAGGTTGCAACCATTTAGTAGCATTTTGCCACCATTTTTGGAGACAGTGCGACTAAATTTTATAACTAGGCGCACAAATATGCCCTTCATTTATGCCCAGATATTCCCCCGCCTCCATACAGTGGCTGACCATAAGTAAAAAAGTAAAAGTATAAGTACAAGTATACAAGTATAAGTAAAAAATATAAATGAAAGGCCGTGTCCCTTTATGATTGAGATTAATCCCCCCCTAGTAACTAACCAATAACTAACAAAACAACTTGTTTGAAGGTTACTGTTGTAATGTTTAATGTATTCTTGTTCAGGCTGAATTTCATTTAAAAACATTGATATCGAAAAAAACTGTTGTTCAAGAACCGGTATTGAAATCAAGATATCGTTCTGGTCCTGGTATTAGAGCTGACAAAATTACTCGATCAAACTCGATTACTTGATTAATAAAACACATCAGTTAAAAATTTTTCTTCTCGATTACTCGGCAATATGGTGGAAGGAAGATGCGCATAACATATGAAAGTCTAAATAATTTCTGTCACATTAAAAGTGAATGAAAATACAGTGTCTGTAAGCATTGCAAAGCAAAACTTAAATATTACCATGGAACAACTGCAATGCAAGTATGTCATAGAAGACATTTGGGAAAATAAATAATGCAAGGTTAACCATACACATGTGCCATTAAGCTACGTGGAATAGCTTGGCCTGTCTTTATCACGTTGACTTAAATTATTCTGCGTAATTTACTTTTGAGGCTTCCTGTATGTCAAAATAATCGCTGCGAAAATTAAGGTCAGCCCCGTCAATTAGAGGCATCATCTTACAGGGTTGCCAGCTTTAGTCAGCTTGCTGGCTTGAGATTTTCAATTCGAGACAAGACTGCACACACATTTACATATATGTAACAATTTTATTACCTTATAAGTATTCTGTATGGTTTGCTAACTACCCCAATGTTTTTCTGTAGCTAATTTTAGGTTTATAATGGAATGATAGATTTGCTGTAAGATTTCTGAGCGTGCACATGAGAAGCATGGCACTTCTGATTGGTGAGAATGACTGTCACACAAGGAGGATGGCATGAATATGTAAAACTAAGTATATAAAACTGTATTTAAAACTGTTCTTATGATGAGTTTTAAACACTGGGTCAGACATGCTGTATAATTTATATTGTAAATTGCAGCATTTGCCATTTTCTAATAGCGTTGTTTCAAATTGCAGTTTCAATTTGAAATTGATAAATCGTTCAGCCTTATGCCTGAGCATTTGTTCTTATAAATATACATAGGCCTATCTGCAGATGTATTGTTTGGCTAGAAAATAATTTCTTTCGGGAAAATAAAATCTGTTTTTTTTGGTCTGATCCATTATCTATTCCATGATATATAAATAAATAAACTGAATCCACATTTTTCTCAAGTTGAAATTAGTAGGATTGCAGGTTGTTTCTCATTGGTACTTTTACTGCACTTTAATGCACAGGATTTTTCTCACATGCAGTGTCACACTATGGGCAGTTTTACATATCAAAATTTACATTTTATTGGACTGTGAGAGTAGTATTTACAGATAACATCCAGAACACAGGGAGAACATGAGAACATGCAAACTTCCCACTTGCAGATTGGTGGCGAGATTCAAACCCTAAGCCCTAGATAGCAATGGTCCCCACGGAGCTGCCCGATGCCTGATACGGACATTAAAATGTAATATTTTCTGGAGAAACACAAGCCAACTGATAATCCCAGTATACTTTTCATAATAAGGTAAGACTAAACCAGTCGCTGCAATGAAGATAATCTGTAAAACAGAATAATGCAATTGGATCATTCATAAAAACATGACTCAAGTGGTTACCGGTCATATCAGGAGATGCAGTACTTGTACTGTAAGCCATGTATTTTAATAATGTTAAGTCAATGCCTTAAAGTGCCTTTTGCCAGATGAGCAGGAGATAAGTGTATCAAGTTTAATTTTTATTTATCAGTTTGATTAATGTTACACTGCAGTGTTACACTTTATTATCAACACGGGGCAGTGTTACATGAATATTGTTTTCATTAAAGTTTTCTTTTTGGATCATCTTTAATATTTAATCAGCTGAATTTTTGTTTAAACATCCATTACATTAGTCCAATTATAAATGTTGTTCTTTTTTAAAAAAAATCTTTTACCATGATGTTTAATGAAATGAATTGTGTTGCTAGGAGGCATTAATGCTCAGCACTGCTCCATGTCCCCCGTTCCATTGGTTTGGTTGCAGACACATTCATTTGTTTATTCTAACAGCTCAGACATCAGCTTCTCTGGGGAAAAATGTATGCATAGAAAAGATATATAAAGGGGTTGAAGTCCTCTCCCTATCTTTGCCATATGTTTAAGACAAAAAACATTAAACTTTCATGCAATTTCATAACGTCTCATTTGCATATTTGTTCTGGAAGAACTTCACTCATTAACGTAAAGCATTTCTTGAGTTGTTACTGTTTTGTGGAATTCACATTATTTCTCTTAGTGTCTTTTCTGTTTTGGTTTCCTAGGTGGACCTCAAGAAATTAGATCAAAACACACGTGACCCTCAGCTGGACAGCACAAAGTCACAAGCACCATCAGGTTCATGCCCAGGAATCAGAACAGGTGTTGGACCTACAGGAGAGATGACAAATGTATTAGAGAATATTCTGCCAGATTTGATAAACACCTCTACTAAATCCCAGCAAAAAAAAGTTGCCAGCAACCCTTCTTCTGGTTTCTGTGTTACTGGAAGCCGCTGCCAAATAACCCACTCATTCATACCTACAGGTCCTCCACAAAAGGAAGCTCAGAAGACAGACAACAGTCTAATGAGACTTCCTCCTGTCAAGAAAGATAAAGGTTTACGTGAGGTGTCTGAGCAAGTGTTCGGGAACATTAAGAGGAAATATGAGCGAAAAGTTTCATCCTATAATTTTGATGTCGTGGAAGGGAAAATGGCTAAAAGCATTTCTGAAGATGGCGTGAAAGAGAAGCGAATTAATGAGTCTAACAATTCTGAGCTGTCTTCAGGGGATACAGAGTGTAATGAGAAAAGCATAATGCTGTCAGTGTATGCTCCTGTGCAAACTGATGAGTCAAAGGGGCACGCTGGGAGAAGGCGACAGTATCAACAGTCAATTAAAGATGCAGCGTTCTCTGAAGATTTAAGAGAAGAAGCCCCTGAGTTAGCCAAAAAAAGGGACAAAGAGTCAAAGGTCCCGAACAAGATGGAGTCATGGTCCACAAAGGTGGCGGATAATCATAAACCTGAAACAAAGATGGCAGGAACTGTGAGCGGTATGGCAAACACAAGTAAGATCAGGCTGAGGAAAAATTGTATGGGGAGGCCCAATGCAAGGGCAGCTTCAGATGAACAGGGTGACAAGAAATCACTCAAATTTCAGGCAGAGGAAATGTCATGTACAAAATTAAAAGAGTCAAGTCATCAGAATGCTCCAGAGCTTCCCTCAGCATATCCTATCACCCCTTCTAGCCCACTCTACTCCAATGTGGGTAGCTTGACTGTCATTGCCCCTGTTAAGAAGAGCCGTGGGCGTCCAAAAAAGCAACCTTTACTTACAGTTGAGACAATTCATGAGGAAACCTCTGACAGTCCTGTTAATCCAGTTACCAAGGAGACATCTCATACACAAAAGAAAAGGAGGAGGAAGCAAAGTTTAGTAAAATTTGTTAAGATGGGCCATGATAGCTTGTCCCATACCCACCAAGTGAAAGATATGAAGGCAAATAAGGTCACTAAAATAAACAAAAGCACTTCTAATAAAACAAAAACAGTTGAAATGAAACGTATTTTAAATGAAATTCTGTCATGTCACAAGAACAATCTGTTTTTAAAATCCATGGCTCCCACATCAAATGCCGTTTCAACTGTGGCATCAACAATCGAGGCCAGGCTTGGAAAGCAAATTAACATAAGTAAGCGAGGAACTATTTATATTGGTAAAAAGAGGGGTAGGAAGCCAAGACCTGGGGTTCAAGTCCAAAGTGACCAGGACAAAATGAGAAATAAGCAATTGTCCTCTTGCTCATTTGAAAACATTACAGTGCCTTCCAAACCATGGTCGCTTGTGCATATTTCTCCCAAAGCCATCCAGTTGAATTCTGCCCAAACTGTGGGTGCTAGTGGAACAGGCTGTACACCATACCTTTTCAATCAAGGGAGCAATACACAGGAGCTGAGGACCATGCCAAATCTTCAGGCTGTCAGTGGATTACCCATGAAAACCCCAAAGACCAGCAACTGGAAGCGTTCTCCTCCTCAACTTATGACTAACTCACCTTCTCATCTCTCTGAGGTGGTCTCTCTGAAAGAGGTTACCTTATCTCCTGTCAGTGAGTCACACAGTGAGGAGACAATCCCTAGTGATAGTGGAATCGGCACGGACAACAACAGCACATCTGATCAAGCTGAGAAAGGTTCTATTTCCCGAAGAAGATATTCTTTTGACTTTTGTAGCCTTGACCCCTCTGAGGCTGTTGCAGCAGACAGTGCCAACAAATCAAAGAAAGGACACTGGCATAATAAGAATGGCATTGCACCCAGTATAGAAACTCCTCTTAGTCCAGATAATCTGAAGAAACAGAAGCACTGGCGTAAACGCAAAGGTGTTCAAAGGCACAATGATCTTCAGTTTCTAGTTGACCTAGAGGAACTCATTAGCAAGTTCCAGATGTTCCATATTTCTCATCACAGCTATAGGTTATATTGTGAGAATTTATATCCTAGCACTTACCAAATTCATTATGACCAGTACTATCCTGTTCCATGTTTTCCTTATGACCAATTACATCAGTTTCGAAAGAATCTGGAAATGAAATCGAAAAAACGGCGTGGTAAACCAGGCAAAACCGATGAGTTGATAACAAAAGCACCATTTATCCATGGATTTGGCTATCATTTTCCCAGCAGCAGTTTCTATGCACCCTATACAATGCCTTATACATCAATGCCTGTTGCAACCACTATGATGAACTTAGGCTACTATGGTCAATATCCTGCTCCCTTATACATTCCTCATACTTTTGGGACAGCAACCCCTCCTTTTTCAAGGCCAGTTGTTCCCGCATCCCAGTTCCATTCTGGAGCTCATCTAAAGTTTACACCTGGTAGCAAACACAGATTTGGCACCCATCAGCTACCCATCACAAAAATGGACAATGTCCAGCCATTGTTAATGGTTCCTAAAGGTGGTGCCGATAACTTGCCCAGTGTCCGACACCACAAACGCAAACACAAGCACAAGCATAATGAAAATCAGCTCTCCAGCTGCCATAATGAAGACTTGGGAGGGCTTTTTAGAAGGACAATGAAGCCCACATTTCTGAGCCATATAAGTAAAAGGCTCAGGGTGCTGGAAAATGAGCACAATGACCCTAAACAAAAAGATAAGCAGCAGAACCCAGAAAGCACTCACACTCTACAAAGAAGCTCTCAGAATATCTTTCAAGCAAATACTCTTTACAAATCATCTCTTCCGCAGTCAAAGCAATGGAAGCTTCCACAACAACCAGGACAGCCAATGCATGAGATACAGAGTGTCAGCAAATGCAGACACACTGACAGCATACATTCCAGGCAGGATTTCTCGTCGGACCTGTTTGAGAGACGACAGTTCTCTCGAGAAGTTATCAGCAACAAGAGGCAAAGCTTTGAAAGCCATGGTGTGTACACAGAGCAAAGTCCACTATTCAAAAACGGCCAAAGGGAGAGGACACAGCTGTCACTTCCTCTTTTGGAAGGTAAGGAGACTCACATTCTAGTTAAAGATTCTGTAAGCAAATTTAGCTTTGTGTGCCAAAACATAAAGCAGTGATGAACTCCCAACTTGGTCACAATTTTAGTTATTTTAGCACTTACATTTACTTATTTAGCAGACACTTCTGTCCCAATCACATACAAGAAAGGCAGATGACACATCACAAGCATACAGCTGTAAAGAAGGTAAAAGTGCCCCTAGGCTGAGTCTCCAATGAATAATATGTAACAAGCACAAGATAGCATTGGAATAAGAGCTGTACAAAACATTGTTAGAACCTAACCTCAGAAATGTCAGTTAAATCAAAATACCACGAGGACTGAGTTCCTACTGGATGTGTGCGAAATATTAGAAGAGAACATCAAGCATTGCTCAGTGAGTCAGTCAATGTGCTCCCAGAATAAATAAGCCAGGGAAAGTTAGCTAAGATGGAATGTGGGTCCTGATGAACAACTCAATGTAGGTAGGTGCCATTCCATTATGGACTGTGAAAGAAAATACTAAGGACTTGAACTTTATATGAATGCCTGTAGGGGGCCAATGAACAGAGACAAGGAGCATTTCAGTTGATTAAATACCAGACGTGCTGCTGTATTTTGATTCATCTGCAGTGGTCTCACAGCAGAGCTGCCCCATCAGCAGGGGGCTCTCTTACAATGCCCACATAAAATAATACCCTAATAACCGATGTGCCTTGATGTTTATAATCAAACAAGGAAAGCCTGCTGTTGACTTGCTGTAGTTGGAAACCATTTCCCTTGAATATTGGATCGATTTCATATACAATGAGTGTTCATTATGACAGTATTAATAGATTTTAAAGAACACATTTCAGTTTTTCAGTTCTGGTTTGTTTAATATTTGTTCAAGGATTGTTCAGCTCCTCCTTATGTGTGTCCAATTAACACTCAGAAAAAATAACACAAATTAAAAATTTTGACCTGGGTGTTTCTAATATGCTTCTCTTTTGTCCATTTCCCACTACCTTATCCCAGAAAAAAAAATCTGTAATCTCTAAAAGCATTTTACAAACATCTGAAGTGAAATGATACATTCTCCTGTATTCTCTTGGACAGCCACAGACTATAACTTTTTTCCACATGAGACCTGCATGAGTGTAGTTTTCTTTAAAGGTCCAGGCTACTTTCCAAGACTCCAGAATAGAGTTGAAAGCAGTAAATTATTTATCTTCATATTCTAGGACCAATGCCATATTTTATGGTCTGCATATAAATGGAAATTCAAGATATGTAGCAAAAACTGATTATCATCAGATGGGATTCTGGTAGTGTTTAATTATATGAGCTTGGATTTTCCTTTCCAGATGTTGTGTGAGTGTTTTGTCTTTTGCTGAATTCTTTTAGAATTTATTGTTGAAATTGTACTAATTGTAATCTTAAGCACGTACTGTATACAACCATACATAATCAGTGTTCAGACAAACATTAAATTAAGTTCACAGATGTAATTATCGTTTATGGCAAAGATAATCCCATCCTCCCTCAAAAACGGAAATCAAAAAATACAGGTCTACTCGCAGTCACATCTAATCAATCATTTTAAACCCATCTTTTTAAAAGTGTTGGAATTGTATATGTGTATGCATTTTTACATACAAGCATATAATCCATACATCCATTCATCCATCCATTTTCTATACCTGCTTCTCCTATGCAGGGTCACATTTATAATAAGTACATGTTTTTGTATACTCTTTGCTGAATATACTAAAATATTCCTTTAACAGTAACTTTAGGTGTATAATCTTAAACCATGTTTATTTCTCTTTCCTCAGAAGCCCACAGTACTCCAATGAAGAAAACATTTAAGCGAAAAAGAAATGAGGAGATGCACTGCAGCATGAGAAATGCTTGCAAGATTCTCTCTACCAAAAGGAATTTGGATCATGTTAACAAAATCCTGAAGGCCAAAAGGCTCCAAAGGCAAGCCAAGACTGGCAACAACATAGTGAAGAAGAGGCGAGGGCGACCCAGGAAGCGGCCTTTGTTGATTGATGAGGAGCCTGTGCGTCAAATGCCAGTGCTGGAAAAATGCGTAGACCTCCCAGGGAAGAAGTGCCTTCGCCAGCAGCCTGAGTTCTTCAGCCAGGACACCATTGATTCTGTGGTTCGTACGGGTCGTCTGAAGATTCAACCACAGCCGAGTCAGCCTGAGAAGCCCTGGGAGGAAGTTCAAGCCAAGCGGCTCCGATGGTGTCAAGGAAGCGAGAAGGAAGCGGGCTTCTCCACGGGGAAGAAGCGGGCCAACCTCTGCAGCCTGCCATCCAGTCATTTATCAGTGCACTTCACACCCTGAACTGTCCCAGCACTTTAGCCTGTTAATATTATCTAAATTTATTTGGAAAATTCAAGGCAGATACAGGCAGACCTTGAAGTGAAACCTGTTTAAATCGAGCAGGCGTTGTGTAGTTCTCATATCAATTCTACCATGTCAGCTGTAGCATCATGTAAAGTCCTGTTATTATCATCTTGTTTAGAGCTGTGGTTTGGCCACACCTTTACCAGCAACTGTATATAGAATATTGTTCGTTTGGTCTTAGAGAATAATCATCTTTTGTTTCCTTTGGATTTTAATTAAAGCACAATCCATTTATTATAAATATATAGTGTTTCGGACAATTATCATTCCCCTCTCATTTATTTTCATCCTTTTCTGTCATTAGAACATATAGGAATGTGTATAAATTTAAAACTTTGTTTTGTTTGTCTGCAAAAACATTTTTCATTATTTATTACTAAGGACAGTCGCTAGTCAGTATTGCAGTTTGAGTCTTTATAGTCACTTTTTTGCTATTAGTTTTAGTTCGTTTCAAATGTTTATAACTACATTAGGAGAAATGATATTGACACATGGGGCCAGTTCTGCAGACTTGTTAACTGTTGGAATAGCAAATCTGTCTTTGCATCTCACTGTGCCTTTTTCATACAATGGATTATGATGGCCTGGCACCAGCTCAGACTCCAGTCAGATGGGCTTATTTTGAGCATTTAGTTTGATACCTGCTTAGCATGAGTTTGTTCTAATGTTGAGATATTCCTAGAACATTTCAAAAACATATGGTAACAATGAAACGTCACTTGAGCAATTGAATAAAAGTAATACTCGTATAATAATTTGAGCCCATATTTTTCATGATTTCTTTACTTGAGTCCCACCCTTCACCATCTGTGCATTGATGGAATATGTTCAATCAGGTACCTAAGAACAGTCAGAATGTCTACATTTGTGAATAGTGAATTGGTAGATAACATGGTCAAAACAGAATTTAAACAAAACAGAAACATAAGCATGTAAAATAATCTTAAATGTATTGTGAACAAGCAAACAAATCTGCTAGCAAGTGGGTTGCATGGGCAGGAGAAAAAGGAAAAAGACCTTATAATATATAATGCATATGTATGGTCCGTATACAGCATCTTTAGAATCCTTTTGTTTTAGAAAAGCAAGTTATGCATCTGTAGATTCATCAATCAATCTGAATAGACACACTGTCAGCATTAGGGAAGATACCTTTAGCAGAGTATCTGGATTTTTAGAATTTCTTCCCAGATTAAAACATTCTTCTTGGTGGGAAAACAAATTGAGTCATCCACTTTTTCTAAGAGAAATATATACTAATCAGGCCCTCAATAACATAAGGCACATGTAACTTGACAAACTTTGATGGCCATATGGTCAGGAGAGAATTTCAGGCTCTAATTATAATTCGTAATCATAGTAATCCACAATGACAGAAGCCTCATAAAACAGAATATTGGTATTTGAATAGTCTAGTGGTCATTTGTACTGTATGCAGTTTTGTATATCAGCCAAGTTCAGTCATTTTTTGTGCAGGAATTATAGATATATGTATGTATGCAAACAGATTGTCATTTTATTGCTATTTTGGAATTATATTCATTTTGGTTAAATGAAAGTTTTTTTTCTCAAAATTAAAGTGCATTTTTAGAGTAATCAATATTGTGACTGTTTTTGGTGGTCCTTGGAATATAAGGCTGTTAAGACAGCATCACTCAATTGAGACAAACCTAGCTAAACGGATTATATGAACACCTACATATTTGTTTCGATAATGTGTAACTTTCCCAGTTCAGTATGGCTAAAATTAAGTAACTTGAATCTAAAATGTTTAAATTTTTTGCTAAAAATTACTTTTAATATTTCAAAGTTGAAAGGGTGTATTGATAATATAGACATATTATGCAAATGTATACTAAGATATTTTAAGTCTGAAGTCCTTATAAGTTAGCAAAATTCTGATATGTCAAATGTCACAATGCTTTGTGTTATTTACATGTCTCGAGAAGCACTTCTGGTCATTCATCAGAAATCTTTTAATGAGATCACAATGAACAGGAAAATTCAATGGTAATGCAAAATTACGGGCAAAAGTGTTTTAAAAAGACCTTGCCCTGTGTACTTGGATGTATAACCCTCTCCCACTTTTACCTAAATAATCTTGAGAGCATGCATATTTAGGCCATAAAGGCAATCATTTACAACTGAAGGAAGCAGGAAAATCTGCTCTGTTTCGTCTATGTGCAGAAGTTTAATTTATGTGTGGTTTATAATTTATAGTAAATAATATAAATTCTTCAGTTTCGTTCCTGATATGTAAAGACACATACATGGAAAGTAGCAGACCGCTGTAGCTGGGCGATATATGTGTTGTAAGATGTCCTTTAAGGGCCATCTCATTATAGAAGCATTTATTAATGTGCCTTGTGTTCATCTATTGTTTGGTATACTGTTTATTTTGGGCATACTACAGTTAGCAATTGTGTACAATATGCAATAGTTTGGGTGTTTTTAACTTCATAATATATTCATTCATTTCATTCATTTTCTTGACAAATATATTCTAATCTTTATAAGTTGTTTTTTTCTGCTTCTGGATTTTCAAAATGGTCCTGGAATCCATTTCCTGATGAGAAAGTGACCTGTATTTGCTATTTGATCAGTGTTACATTACATTAATTGCCTTTTTTCAATACTGCCTGTATAATTGCCTGTGTTCATTTATTTTTATTTCCATCATCTAAATAAGAAACGTGTGAAAATTGCATAGGCATTTGAAAGTATAAATTCATAGATCTACAGTATATTTCTAGAGCAAGTCTAGCCATTCTTTGGGAAGCACTTTTTAAGTATTAGGTGATCTTAACGCTGCAATTCATTTAGCAGACTGACCCATATTTAGGAACTATATGGGAAGCATAGTAAGGAAACCAAGGACCTGTTTTAGCTATGCCTATATTGGAATTCCTGGTTGCTATATTCTAGTTGTATCATTATAGACAGTTTATAAAAATTCCATGACCCATGTGCATTAGTGCATAGATTCATAATTGTTTTTTTCCACCACCATTGTGCACTTGAGAAATTCAGTCTCATTATATTTAAGCATTATATTTCTGTACCAACTTAAACTTGTACACTATTTTTGTTTTTACACACAAATATTTTTATTCCAGATAGTAATAAATTAATAAATATGTGCAACTGTGCATTAAATTTATCAACAGAAAATAAAAATAAACCATTTTGTGAATGTAATGTTCCTTCTAAAGTGAGCATACAATTTTATGGTTTTGGGATTAACAGGGATAAAAGAATTTAATGTGAAACGATTGCCATAAAAACAGCAACTTGTAAATTGCACAAAGTAGTGATCCGTGCAATAATAGCACAGCCTTAATTTATATATTTATTTACCAAATGTCTGTTGTAAATATTTTGGATGAAATGGATCCAATTGCATTGAGTCAAACTGTGGTTATATGATATCTTGGACCAAGAAGTTCATTGTTCCATGCACACATCACTTAGCTTAAAATGCTAAATGTTGTGAGCTGAATGCTGTTTGGGGCCAAAGTTACTTTGTGTTTATTTTCCCTCAGCAAACTGTTTTACCATGTATTCACAGTCAGTACCTTTAGTTGTTGCTGCAATAGAAACTTGTAAATCTACATGACCCTAAATGTGCCATTCTTACCTGGATTGTAAATATTCTGTCATTGTTGTGGATTCCTGTTTAAGATAATGATGCACGCAAAATTGATGGTTCTGTGAGGTCGCAGCTTGATGGTTGACATTTTGGTAAGATGTAAAATACCCGGTAATTTAATATACCAGCCAACATACTGGTGCCTTGACATTATGAAATGTGTTTTTGCTACTGTAACTGATAATCTGGTTTCGCTTTGACAGAACATGTTCAGGTTAATGGGACATAATCTGTCTATTGGAATCTATTGGCATTACATGATAGACAAATATAACCTGACTAGAAAAAAATTAAAACAACGCAGATTGCATAATTATGTGTTTTAAATTTTATACATTGAAAATGATAATTTTATAATGGTAATGTTCAAATGAAATATCTGCTATAGTAAAATATATATGTATGGATGTAAGTTGCAAGAGCAAAGTGTGAGTTTTGAACCACAATGGCATTCTTTCTTTTTGTATACATAGTTTTTTAATGTATTGTTTCTTTGCATGTCACTTGATTGTATGTTTGTACATTTTGAACAAGCAGTAAATTTGTATTTTAAACATGTAGAAGCATTTGTATATTATTTTATACTTTGTAAGTAATACATTTTAATTCTTAAAGCATTTTTCTATATTCTATGGATATTCCAATGGCAGACGCTAACAAATAATATATGTATGTATCTGATAATCTGGTTTCACTATGACAAATATGACAAAGTATGGTCAGGTAATTTGGACAGAATTTATCTATATATAAGTATGTATTTGTTAAAAATGGGTATTTGCAAGTTTAGGTCCTGTTTTCTGTCTTACTCCTTTGTTTATTCTAATGAAAAATCTCATCTTTCTGCTATCAGGTTTTGTTTTATGTGTGGAAATAAAAAAAAACACTCATCCACAACTGAATACAAAGTTATGTGTTAATTTACTGTGCTAACAATGTTTCATAAACAGAATCATGGTATTTACTGTCTTATTCGTATTACCACAACAATGGCATTAAGAATAAAATGAATGGGTTGTCAGTTGACAAAAAGTCTGCATTGTTTAATAATGTTTCTGAATATGCACCCAATTATGTATTACGAATGGATCACTTTAGATCATATCTTACAATTGAAATTACATTTGTCCAATGTAGATCACCAATATTACAATACCAAGTAGCTGGCTATATAAAAGGATATTGTTTGTTAAAATGTTCAAACTTTTAAATCATTTAAATCTCTAAATGTCTTCTCGTAGTTTTACTTTCTGCAAAATAAGATATAATGACTGAAAGGCTGTTTTCATAAACATGGCTTATTATTTTAAATCGAGTGTATCACGGCAGTCCTAGCAGACTTAAAAACCATTTTGGTGTAGTCAGAAACAAGGAGTTAAACTAAACCAATCAGATCTGCCTCTTCTCCAACCATTTAACCTGGATGGGGTCATTGGGCAACCTGCAGCCTATCCCTGGCAGCATAGAGCAGCAACCTGCAGCCTATCCCAGGCAGCATAGAGCAGCAACCTGCAGCCTATCCCAGCCAGCATAGGGTAGTAACCTGCAGCCTATCCCTGGCAGCATAGGGCAGCAACCTGCAGCCTATCCCAGGCATAGGGCAGCAACCTGCAGCCTATCCCAGGCAGCATAGAGCAGCAACCTGCAGCCTATCCCAGGCAGCATAGAGCAGCAACC
>JAODLD010000124.1:11307432-11322159 GCA_026781065.1 Mormyrops boulengeri
GCAGCATAGAGCAGCAACCTGCAGCCTATCCCAGGCAGCATAGAGCAGCAACCTGCAGCCTATCCCAGGCAGCATAGGGCAGCAACCTGCAGCCTATCCCAGCCAGCATAGGGCAGCAACCTGCAGCCTATCCCAGGCATAGGGCAGCAACCTGCAGCCTATCCCAGCCAGCATAGGGTAGCAACCTGCAGCCTATCCCAGGCATAGGGCAGCAACCTGCAGCCTATCCCAGGCATAGGGCAGCAACCTGCAGCCTATAACAGGCAGCATAGGGCAGAAGATGAACATTGCTGATGAACACAGTGCTGAGGCAGGATTCCAACCCAGCCCTAGAGGTGTGGAGCAACACTGTTACCCATTGAACCAGCTAGCAATCCTAGGTACTAGTCTTAGGTCTATAATTGTTATTAACTTATTTTACTGACAGAACACCACATGCAGTCAGCTCCAAAATTACTGGAACCTTTAAAGAAATGAGCAAGAAAATTATTGTGATATTTATTTTAAAATTAAAACTGCTACAATTAATTTAAAAATGTAACATTTATATTCATCTCAGTCTTTTACAATATGGCTTGCTGTCATTTTCTGTTTTACTAAGGTAAAAAATACCTAAGAATATATGTCGGTGATACTACCTACATACACTATTTACAATCATAATGGTAATTCCTACCACACGAATGGTATTATGAATGTGTTATTAATGGTATTGATGAGCATTCACAGTTATATGTAACCATAAGCACATACCTCTGTGTTACGGATTAGACTGACAGGAATATACTGCAAGTGGGCTCCTTGTCAGCCATAAATGAAGTGTTATAACTCCACAGGAGTAGGAGATTTCTAGCACAGAATGTTTACTAATGTCACTTGACTTATTTATTTACTAACTGAGGGATTGATCAAAGGATAACTTATTCATTGATCCTGCAGTCGCAATATGCTGTCTAACCGTTGTGCTGTGCAACTAAAATGGCTTAGACAACTTCCACACAAGTGGTTGTTTGAGGTTAAGTGGGACTCTGTTCACTATAGGCTGGTTCCACTTTGTAAACTCCTGTTGCCATGGCAACTTAGTGAACTGCCAATATGCTCCTTGGCAGTGTCTCTGCAGGGACTGTTTCCTTGCTCGCAGCCAACTAGCACATCACCATTTGCACTGGAGAGTGTTGCTTTTAATACTATTAGTATTATTATCATTCTATTAATAAATGATTTATTTTTAGCTACTTATATGTTTAAATGAACGATTTGATTTTTTATTCATAAAATAACTGGACTATTAAAATAGCAAATAATAGCTCTTCATAGTAGCTTTAAAATGGATAATAAAGCTGGCTACTAGGAGCCTCGTAGATTTGTGGTCAAGCAGTAAGTTCATAAGTTCAATAGGGTTTTAAGGAATAAGATGCAAATGACTGATTACAAGATGCAAATTACTGATTATGTGTTTGGGGTGTCGTTTTCTGAGCAGTTTGGTTTCAGTCCAAAGACATGCCATTAAGGTGTCTTTAAATTGTGTGCCTAATGGAAGACTGACATCTCACCCAGGGGATTCCCGGCGTCACAGCCCACGTTTCCTGGGACAGACCCCAGGCTCGCCACAACCCTGCCCAGGGTAAAGAGTTGGACGGATTTTTGTTTACATTATGGTAAAATCATAAGGTTACTGGTTGCTTGCCGCAGGGAATATACCCGTCCTGTATGTGTCACAGTGTAAACAAACTCACTGAGATGTGAAGAGGAAAGCTCCAGCTACCCTTACAGTCTCCTACTGGAGAAGCAGAAGGTGGATTTATCTTATGATAAATAAATATGTATTCAAAAACTTCAAAATGCTAAAAAATTTTGATCGGTAACTTGAACATGAACACTATGCCCCTAAAGGCCTGCTGTATGTTGTTCACTGATGCCGTTAGTTTAATTAATGTTTACTTTACAAATGCATATAAAAATAATTTTGTATATATAATTATATATCTAACGATTGTACGCCCCCTACTGGTGCACTGCATTGCATAATTGATATGCATGCATAATGGTGCAATTAAGGAAATATAAATAAAAATATTATAAACTAAAATGTGAAAATGTTTAGTGTATTTCTGTTCAGCAGAACTAGGTGGCATGATGTACAAATAACATTTAAAGGTTTTTCCCCAATGCATGGAATGAATCAAAATAAATAAGTATTTATAAACAAAAATATAAGTATTTTAAGGCCCCAACAGACACCTTCTATCTGTACAGATTGATTGTGTGATTTTTCATTCTTCTTTGTTCATTTCCTAGCCCCTCCATTTCTACCCTACATAACATGAATTTTAGATTCTCCAGCTTTGTTGCTGGGTAGGACCCTGTTAAAAGTATAGCGCTTATGATAGCTGAAAAAAATCCAAATAATATGCAAGTTAATTAAAGACAAAGCAGCTTTGTTCTGCATAATCCTTTTAAAGGAAAAGGAAAATCTCAAGTCTTATAAAAACACCAAAAGACCAGATCAGATCTAAAACTTGATCTCACTCCTTATAAACAAATAATAAAAAATCTGTTTAAAGTGTCTTTTGATGATGTAATGTGGTGTAATTCCCTCAAGGCTATAAAGAAAAACACGGAAAAGGGAAGCTGGTCCAATTTCTACAAACTGAAATTCTTAACAAAGAAAAACAACTTGTCAGATGTAAAACGAAATCAGTCCATGCAGTCCAGCCATATCAACCTACAGACATCATTTTATGTGCGTTCTGTAGACAACAGGTTTTTTTGGGGAGGGAAAGAGATGTCTAATAAAGGTGTAAGCTTTGGGGTTTACCAAGCTTCCAGCAGCTGTGGTCGGGGGAGTTTGTTAAACCATTTTTAGATTGTAATATAACACAGTGCAAGCCAAGTCTGAAAGCATACATTTTTCACTAAATGTTTTCAGCAAATTATTTTGTAGTTGAAAATCTATTATGTTCATCTATTAAATTCAACAGTTTAGCATCATTTACATGTGTATGTTGCTTTTATTGCAGCTCATCTGGGCGAAATTAGTTCAAAAATGGAAGTGGGAGTATGCTAATGCACCCATCTTACACCGAAAAAACAGACTGGGGTGACTCAGACGTGTCAACCTTGATCTATGACTCACAAATAGCTTCCAATAAAAACCAGAGCCATTTGCGATAAAGCCAAAAATAAGACTAAAGTGCTATAATTTTTTAAATAAGAACATTGTACTTAACACACCCATGCCTGCACCACTCATAAGTGTAAGCATGTGCTCCATTTTATTGCACACTGCGGTTACACTGCAAGGCTTCACCCAAGTATAAATCTCATGTGTAATAAATCAACAGTTTGCTTAGCATTAATTGTTTCAGTTGCCCTGAGAAACGCAGAGTGCAGTCTGTCTTATTTCCGTGAGTAACAGTGACAAAGGAGAGTATACTGGTCTATTAGATGGTGTCACATCTCAGGTTGGCCATCTAATTAATCAGTGCTGTCATGTTTCCAGGATGTCTTGTTAAATTGTGTACTTGTGAGATAACTTGGCTATTTTGGGTGATTTCCCAAAGCATATTAAGTAGTAATTTTTGCTCTGCCTTTTTATGTCTTGCTTTATTTCATTTTTCTTGTGTTTTTTGGCCGACTGAAATACTTCCTCTACAAATTATTATCTATCTTCTATAACTTCATCAAATCTAGGGTCATGGCAAGCTTACAGCTAAAGCCAGAAAATATTAATCCATCAAGAGGAACACACGCATACAAAGAGGCAATTCACAGACACTGATCCACCCACATGTTTGGAATATTGGAAGAAAACCCAAGAACTGAAAAAAACCTACACAAGCACAGACAGAATATGAAAATCACATAAACAGAGCTGGGGCTGGAATTAAAAGCCAGACCCCTAGAGGTATGCAGCCACAATGCAGCCTGCTGAGCCACCGGGGATATTGGTATTATTACATATCCATCTTCGCACCGCTTATCCTGATCAGGGTTGGAGGAGGACCTCAAGTCTATCACAAGCAGCAAAGGCCATAAGACTGGGCTATCAGCTGGATGGGATGCAGGTCCATCACGGGGCACACACTTTCAGGCTATCATACACTACATTCAAAACCTCTCTCCTGAGCCACCATGCTGGCCCAGCCGACTGACAGGTGGCCACACTTCTCCTTCAGCACCCTGGATAGCAGCCACCTGTTAAAATTTCAGCACCCATGTTGTGGACCAACAATCATACACCCTGAACCAAGCCACGCCTGTAATTACCCCTGCCTGGAGAGCACTAATTACCCCAGCTGGCTCCACTTCCCCGGTGGCTTATGGGGGAAGAAAAGGGCAGCTTGGGCAGAACGACATGAGCTGAAGGGAAGAATATTGTTTAAACCTGATTGGTTGCTTTTTAGATTCCTAATTTCTCTACAGGTAAGTTGTGAGACTGATTTCTGCGTGCCTCTGTGCTGGTGCCCTAAGCATATATAATATATATGAGCGTGTGTATGGTAGGGTGACTGTACTTTGCTTTGCAAAAAAGAGGACACTGGGAGCAGAACGTAAAGAGAGGCGTCAAAGCCACACAGAAAGTGCTCTGACTGCCGAAGAAAAATGTCAACATGAAAGCAAAGCAGAAGCCCAGACATTTCAGGCATTTTTAGGTCCCAAAAAAGAGGACCAGTCCAAGAAAAAGAAAGCATATGGTCACACACACACACACATACATTCATACATGTATACACGCATACACAGGAAGTATACAAAGTGTCTGGATGTGCGAGCCAAGTTTATACATTTCAAAGCACTTCTGAATCATGGGGCACATTCACTGGATGACTTGAACATTATAGCTGTGGAGCATAGCACTGTGAGAGAAGCCTTTGGAGTGTAAAGGCCGGAAAGACATAACTTACTGCGTAGTTTGACAGCACTGATAAGACTGGTTCCAAAAAGTCTTAAAGACATTGTGGATGTATTGAAAAAAAATCACTGGTCATCGCTGTGCTATTCAGGTACCATAATCATGACCAGCACAAAAACAAATCTATTTTGGAATATGTGGCTGAGACATCAGGCTTGCAAAACTGGCAGCTTGGTGAAGGTGAATGTAACAGGCTGATTTGTGAAATGCACAATGAAGGCGCACAGAAGCAGATCCTTACTGGAAAAGCTGATGCTGGAACATGCTTTGGAAACAGGTATATCTATGGGAATGCCATGAAAGACACGTGAGAATCGCAAAAGTCACTGTCACCGTCAACCAAGTTGTAACAAATTTATCCAGTAAAAGTCCTGGCATGCTTTCAATATAGAAGGAGACTTCATGGTCTGATAGACTGGTGCTGTAATGACAAGGAATGTCACCTGTAGAGCAGTAAAGGGCACATTCTGTCATGGCATGGCATGGTACAGGCGGGAGACAGGTGGCGATCCACTTACGGCTCCAAGACCAAGAGGGTTTATTAAAGAAACTAAAACAAACACACACTGGTTGGGGGGATTCATAAAATAACAGGCCATGAGGGGTCAAAAAACAAACTGGGACAAAAAGGAATCAACTAAAGAAACCACTAAGTAACACAACTAAGGAACTGGGCTAGACAAGGAGCATGGCTAGAAAACCAAGCAGAGACCATGAACACACAAGCACAGAGAGTAACTTCTCCTATCTAACACTGAGCAACCAGGGAAATTAACTAATTAACTAAATTAACTAAGAACTTAAATACACAGGTAAGAAGGACTAACAAAGGGCAGGTGTGAATCATAAAGACAACAGGTAGAACCATTAACAAGTGCTGGTACATTAAAACAGGCAACAGGTAGAACTAATAACAGATGATTGTTGAACTAAGAAGCTTAACAAACTAGGAAACAATCTGACACTAGGAAACTAAAGCAAAGTAGAATAATTACAAAATCAGATAAATAAGAAAAATGGGTGAGGTTAGTTTTCAGCCAGCCTCAATCTCATGACCAGAGGGTTCAGTTTAAGCCACCCACTCAGCCCACTGAGCTACACAGCAGTCCAGGGAGTAAAGAAAACACAAGGGTTAAAGGAAGTGACAGGGAGGACAGGACGGCCAGCAGCACCTGCTGGCCAAACAGGGAGGAGACACAAAGGGCGGAGTTGAGTGGGCGCTGACTCTGACACATACAGAAAATGTGTAAAGATGAATCGCAAGCAACTTTGGCACAGTTTGAACTTCATGCTAGGAAAGAAAAGTGATCAAAAAATCACCTGGGTGACATCAGAAATCTAGGGATAAAACTAGGAGCTGAATATAGTGTCAGCTTTGTCAATCATATCCTGCAAGGATTACAAAGAACTGAGAAGTATTTTTGTGCTGAAAAATATACAGGGGATGCAGTTAAAGTGACAGTCAAAAATGAGAAAAGAGCATTGTACCAGGGCTGTATATAATTGCCGGTGAAGAAACAACCACAACATTTTATAAAAGAGGTAATATTGTGGATAAACAAGGTAAAAAAAAAGATGCCGGTGGTGTGGCGGTACTTTTTGCAATTTCATGTCCAACACATTTATTAAACATAAGGATATGACGAATTTATGCAGGTTGCCAACTTTTGGGCGTCACAACACACCTCTCATTAATATTTTAGATGCACTACTAATCTGCTTACCAAATCGTGGGCATAAGTAAATGACCGTATAGGACCGAAAAGCCAAAGTCCAGACAGATTTTGCTGGCCATTAATATGCTGGCGTGCCTGTTCTCTAAAGCCCTGAATGTACTGCATTTGTATGTAGTGTGAAATTGGAAATGGTACATTGAAGGTAAACAAAAAAGAAAAGAGAATTCTTTAAAGATTCTTTAGAGTACTGAGAATGCAAGGAAGGCCTGCATATATCCCAGGATAAGCCCAAAGCTGTCCTGAAGGCGCCACGTCCCAGCAACACCAGCCAGCTGTGTTAATTTTTGGGTTGATCATTATTCATGGCAAATTCTACCAAATATAGCTGCAGTTCTACATCATTTGAACCACTTATTGAAAGTGAGGAGCTCTTGGAAGTGGACAAAAGACTGTCATGCTCTGCAACAAACTCTAAAACAGCTACAATTATCTGCTGTACACACAAGGGAATGGCTAAGAACTGTCAGGAAGTTTATGCTGATTATATGAGGCTGTTCTTTCATAGGAAGTTCCCTGTAGTGGTCAATACTGCTCAAAATGGCTACACAAAAGTATTCACAGTAGAGACTGCCATGTTATCAAAACAATCAACATCCTTCATACCCTCTTTGCTCATAGGATTATCAGAACAACTGGTTAATGATATTGGAAGTAAGTTCTCATCAGAGAAATTCTACTTTTTCATTAAAACGAATGGCATCAAGCACATTACTACTTCATCCTGCAGTCCTGTGGAGATATTCATCCAGAGCATTAAACAATCAATGAAAACTGCAAGAAAAACTAGCAAACGTTCTGCCTTTTTTCATGGAAAGACATCAAGATTGCATTTTAAGTTCTTAAAGCCTGACTTGCAGAAGCACTCAAATTTGAAGGCAACCTCTGCTGAACACTTTGGATTTGGACAGTTAGTATTTGCTAAAGATTATCATTAAACAAATCAGAAATGGCCGCTTGGAGAAAGTCTCCAAAAAAGGTCCTCTGGCTTGAACTAACAGGGTCTGCCTTGGACATTTACTGGATGCCATAATCCAGCACACAACCACTCACGACAGCCCAGAAAACTCGGATGACTTTGACACTCCTTTGACATCACTGCATCCGATTTTTGACACAAACAATCCTAAAGATGTTAACCCAGCTAGTTCTGAGAGTTCTGCTACCATCTTAGGATCTCATGAAAGACACTATTTTGCACGGGTCCACCATGAAGATAAGATTTGTATATAAAAACAAAAAGAATACAATACAATAGTGGTACTTTATTAATCCCAGTGGGGAAATTCTCCTTTCGCTTTGCCCCATATTGCTCTCCATATAGGTAAGAGTAAGTCTGGGGGGTATAGCAAAGGAACAGCCACCTATGTTAGTGCTCATGGAGCTGGGGGTTAAAGGCCTTACTCAAGGGCCCACATACATGTGACTATTCTACTGAGGCCAGGATTGAATCAGCAACCTTCTGATCACAATCACAGAGGCTTAGTTCACTGAGCCACACAATAGAAAAGGGGAACTGCCCTGTAATTGTTTTGTGCTCAATTTATTTGATGTTGTTCGGTATGTCATGTGAAAAGAGAATATGCGTTGTTTGTGTATGCCATTTCATACTATAGAGTGCCACTCTCACACTAATTAGAAGTAACGGTGTTGTATGGCTTGTGAAGACACAACGTTTCAATACACTTAATATTCTAAATATTGTGTAACTTTAAAACACATCAACAGGATATCAGATGATTGTCTAGGGCTTGATCACCTCTAGTGGCAAACAGCATTGAGGGTGGCTTCCTTGATAGCAGTGAAGGAATCCCATGACTCCAGATCACTCTAATCCTGTGGTCCTGGGAAAAGGGAGTGCAGAGGAGGTAGATCAGGAAGATGGGTCCCCTCTCAGCCCCAGACCCAGTTTTGGCCATTATTTTGCAGGTGACCCAGAAGGGCCCTTTCACCAATAGCCCAAAAGGAGGATTACCCTCAAGACCTGTTGGAAACAGGTCTGCGAAATTGACAGGGACTCTACAACAGCATGCTTTGGTCCACAATAATCTCCTTAATTGCATGCCACCTGGACAAGGGAAGATGACCGAGCCACTGGTGGTCCTGAGCTTGAAAATAGACTCTGTAATGCACCTGGCCCTCTGCACCCACTCACTGAATACCTGGGTCCACGTATTACATTTTGGACAAAATTTTCCACTGTCCCTGAAATCTCCGCCAGCACTGTGCTTCTTGCCAGTGGAGCTCCCCTCCAGCACTCCCACCTTCTCTGGTAATACTCCCCATTATTGAGGTGCCTGTTGAGTGGTTTAGGATGGACATAGAGCTGCTCCCAAAGTCAACCCAGGGACATGAGTACATCCTGGTGCTTATGGGTCATACCTCCAAGTATCCAAAAACCATACACCTTTGCAAGGTCATATCCAAGGCAATAATAAACGGAGTTTTCCTCTTGGCAAGTCAAGTGCAGATCCAAAAGGACCTTCTCACTGACTAGGATACCCCCTTCACCTCTCACTTTACTGGCAGACCTGTGTCAGTTTCTTTGGAGCAAATATCTGCGGACATCTGTCTATCACCCTCAGATCAACTATTTGGTTGAGATTCAACCAAACCCTTAAGTGGAGGCTGTGATAGATGGTAGACAAACATGGGCAAAACTGAGACCTGATGATCCCAAACATCCTCTTTTGGGTAAGACTTAGGGGTAGGGTCCACCCCTAAGTAAACATGGCTAGAAGCATGCTCCTTCCTGTTAAGGAAGCATGCTCCAGTTCAGAGAGAGGAGATGCAGATGCAGGGGAGAAGCCTGCCTGAAAAATTATGGCTGTGACCTTCAACTGTCCTTGTTCTTCTTCTAAAGTTTTCTTCTCCATCCTTTTATCTGAGTCTAGCACAGCCTAGGGCACCCAGACCTGGGCTGTAACATCTGCCTCTACCCCAGAACTTAACTACAGCACACCTGCAGCACCACACATACCTGATGCATTGTATCACCTGCCTAGCGTAATAAATACTGCTCTGGGCTGACTCTTGTGATGGATCTGTTATGGGTCTTATGCATATTTTACTCTCACCGTGTCACATTAATTATGTGAAGAAAAGAAATCTCTTTCTTGAAGTACTGAGAATCCTCCTGTTCCCGGACTATTATTTATAAATAAGCAATGAGTATTTTGTTTGTGGTTTCTGTTTTGTTGCAAAAAAAAACACCAGACAATACAATATGGTTATTTGTGAAAATCTGTTGTTTCCTATTTAATTCAATGTATTGTTTGTTACTTTATTCATAATATATTTTTTCAGTTATTTCAAAGAAATGGATAAATTGATTTTCAGTCATTTTTGCCATTTTCTTGTATCCTATAATATGTTTCGAATAAAACCATGAAAATTTGTTGGACACGTTTCCACTGCCAGATGCGATTACCCCAAGTTTAGGCCGCATCTTCCCAGTTGGCGGGAAGCCTACAGTTTTATCGCACGAGTGAGTGCTTTCTGTCCTTTTACGGTTTGATTGAATGTAAATTTGGTTTGTTCCACTCCACCATGAAATGATTCGTTACATACCACAAAAACTTTTCACAGAAAACTAGATTGTCAAACTTGATCGTTAGCTGAATGATTTAATAGGCTGTTGTAATACATGACGATTTTTAGCTTTCAAATTTAAGGTATACTAACAGCTGTTCACCAGTGCATTGATGCTACATTGATTTTGTTTCACATACCGTACTCGTTACCATTACCGCACAGACTGCAGCCCTGCTGAAGTTTTAGTTATATAATTACTGACAGGAATATATAGTGTAGCATATATACAGGTTTTATTTTAGATAGATGATAACTGTTTTAAGCAGTGAAATACTGTTCAGAGATGTTTTATTTTGCTGTCTTGTTTTCCTGCATACAACACAAATCACAGTGCAACAGAAATATAAGATACATTATTCACAATTTTCCGTTTTTTCTTCAGAGAGGCTGCCTTTGAAAATCTCACAAAAGGCTTGATAGGATATTGAAGACGTATTACTTTATCTCCACTTCTTACGCAAAATTTCTCTCTTGGGATTTAAACTATATTAAGGGCAACATAAATTGTCCCTGCACAAAGTGGTGATCTTTTCAAAGAAGTGTAAAGATGTGAAAGTAAAGAAGCAATGGATTTCCTTAGAACTGTTGAAAGCATGGCAAAATACACAGGCATCAATCAGATTGAAACCGTTCGAATTGTCATGAAAACGATAATTATTTAACTCTTACATTAGGCTAGCAGGTAGCTGCGTCGATAAAGTCATCTTACAAACACAAGGAAATGAAGGTCTGTAGAAAAACTGCTTTACTCTGGCACCCTCAGTGTGAAGTAAACTCTTGCACATTATTTTAAATGGCTATGAAAATCTAAAAAAGCCACATATTATTCTGTAACAGTTAGGCTCCTGCAATTGGCATTAAGTGCTAAAAAAATAGATCCACCTGTGTCGACGTCACATTGATATGCAGATGCTGCGTGAATCAGCCTCGCTAAAAATTGCTACATAATGTAAGACTTTAAACTGAACCATCGCATCCTCATTTCATTCCCACTTATCCTTTTTTTTCCATTCAGCTGCATTTCTGTTCAGCTGAAAGTGATCAATCTGCATACCTTATCTGTCAAGAGCTCTGAAGAAATATCTTTTTTTATGGAAATAAATTGAGGAGCAGATGCCTTGGATGCCATGGCAACAGTGTGACTCATGACAGCTTTGTGGGTGAATGGAGTCATTTGCAGTGTCGGCTCCATGATTATTTTATTTTTTTTAAGGCAGCTAATAAGGAACCATCATATTCCAGCTTTTCATGCTGTTATTCTAAGAAATTGCAGATGCTGCTTGAGGAAAATTGTTCCGCTTCTAAATATCTTTTGGGGGTGGATTGAAATTGAAAAATTATAGCAAGTCCTCAGCTAACATGTTCATTTTAATGTGATTTACATCCTGTAATTCACTCAGTCAACAGCTCAGCAAAAGGGATGACTTGATTTAATCAAGATACAAAAATTGGTATACCCTATGGCACCAAGGGATACATAGACAGCACATGGGGAACTCAAGGACGCGGGCAGTTAGATAGATTTATATAAGAGGATCTTATATAAACCACAGAGAACCACAGAGAATGTGCATACAAGGCTAATCCCCTTACTGTGACCCTCAGCTGGATAAACGAAATAGAAAATAGAAGGATGGGTTATAATCCCTTTCTTTGTCTGTTGCCAGGTTAGATCTCTTTCCTTTTTTGGAAACAATCATAAACCTACAATAAAATACTCAAAGAGATTTAGAGACTGGTTAAGGGCATGAGGCATTTTATATGCTGATATCTCAATCCCATCTAAGCATTGCACATTGCAAGGGCAAGAACTTACAGATAATAAGCTCATCCCATAATTAACTATCCATTATTTCTTATTAAAGATAACCTACCATCTCTAAAGGGAATATTACAAACTCAATTCTAAACATACACTGATCAGCCATAACATTAAAACCGCTGACAAGTGAAGTAACTAACATCTGTCAAGGGTATATTATACCCTATATTAAGCAAGTGAATAGTCAGTACTTGAAGTAGATGTGTTGGAAGCATTAAAAATAGCAAGTGTAAGGATATGACGTTGTTGACAACGGCCAAATTGTGATAGCTAGACGACTGGATCAGAGCATCTCCAAAACGACAGGTCTTGAGGCGTGTTCCCGGTATGCAGGGGTCTGTACCTATCAAAGGTGGTCCAAGGAAGGCCAACCAGTGAACCATGAACAAGATCAGGGGTGCCCAAGGCTCTGGCCTATCTGGTCTGATCCTACAGGAGAGCTACTGTAGTACAAATTGATGATAGAAAGGTGTCAGAACACACAGTGCATCGCAGCTTGCTGTGTATGGGGTTGCATCACATTTTCTTTTATATCATATGGATGGCTGATTGTGTGTATGTCATTTACCTGGGAAAGAAATGGCACCAGGTTGCCCTATGGGAAGAAGGCAAGCTGGTGGATGCAGTGAGATGCTCTGGGCAATGTTCTGCTGGCAAACCTTGAGTCCTGGCATTCATGCGGATGTTACACTGACACCTACTACTTACCTAAACGTTGTTGCAGACCTCCTTCACGTTCCACTTTCAGTAGGATAATGCGGCCTGCCACACTGCAAAAATTATTCAGGAATGGTTTGAGGAAAATGAAAAAGAGTTCAAGGTGTTGACTTGGCCTCCAAATACCCCGGATCTCAATCCAATCAAATCTCTTTGGGATGTGCTGGATAAAAAAGTTCAGTCTTGGCCCAACCTTGCAACTTACAGGATCTTCTGTTAAAATCTTGGTGTCAGATACCACAGGACCCCTTCAGGGGCATTCTGGAGTCAGCATCAGGGTGACCTTCACAGTATTAGGCAGGTGGTTTTAATGTTATGGCTGGTTGGTGTTTTTATAAAATGTGCAGATATTTCCAATGTTTTTCTTGAGATAAAGGTTACAAATAATTGTGCTACCAACCTTATTTTGTTTTTATGGTTAAAAGTGGCCCTTGGTAGAATAACCAAGGTAGAATATTGACTGGCTGTTTATTGAGCCCCTGGGTCTCTATGTTTTACCAGCATTTTCTCCCTGAGATTACATGGGCTTCATCAAATTGTTTCAGTTTCTGTCCAACATCCAAAAACAGGCAGTTAGGAGAGTCTGTGTTTCTAAATTTTGAATAGTGTCAGACTGCATGAGTGAGTAGGTGTTCCCCTGTCTTCGGCACTGTGCTTCCCAAGATAGCCTTCAGACCCACTACACTTCTCTACTGGATAAGCAGTTATGGACGATGGATGGAAGGACCGAAGGATGATTTTTATTGTGCTTAAAAATAAATCATGTCAAGTTATAAAATGTCACTTCCTTATTTTGCATGTACTGTTTCTTCAGCATCCATTCTCACTGACATAATAAAAGGGTTTAATGCATATTTTTATACCCTTTTTATACCCTTTCAAAATGTGTTGTATGCTTAGTATATGACCGTTAAAATGCATTTTTTAGTTTCACAAAGATATAAAAGGCAAGCAAGAGCTATGGTTTTTATAAGCAATCTGTGTCAGTTGTCATGGAGACAGTAGTATTTTTTTCCAGTTTCTTTACAGCAGTGGATGATGCAACTGCATCTACATTGCAGTTCTTAAATCATGCTGCTTGTATTTACATTTGTAGCATTGAACTTTCAGTAGTGCAGAACAACCTTCAAATATTTAAATTATAAATCATCTGCATGTTTGGTTCCCCGACTCATCTTTAGTTATTGCATGATACTGATATCTATTCATCATAAGAGCATCAGAGACTGAAATTTTAACTTGAAATTTTATATTTACAGATGGTTTATATTTCATACAATATAATGTAGAATAAATTGCAATTCCATCCATTATCACACATACTTATTGAAGCTATGCAGTGAAACTTGTATTGTTATACATGCATGCAACAATTAAATTATACTCATGAAACATTATTATATGCTGCTGTATAACAAACTAATTTAAACAGTATTATGACATAGTTACTTTATACAGATGAAAGTCTATCATTTCAAATCGAAAGACAAATATAAGATGGACCGTTAAAATATTTTGAGAAATAGCAACAATGTAAATTTTGTAGATTAAATTTTAATAGTTTTTAAATTATGCTCCTAGTTTTTATTAAATCAGTCACAACAAGTTTATAAGAAAATTAATTTGTCGTTTTTATTTTAGCATCTATTTTGGCTGCCTTCTAACAATATATGGAAACTAAATGTCTATTCAGTATTCTCTGCCGAGCTGAGTGCTAGAATAAATACAGAAGAGCTGCAAATCCTGCAGATTCCTTCACAGAGTATGCGTGACTTGATAGAGATACAGTGACCCCCCGCTATATCGCGGTTCAGCTATCGCGCCCCCGCTGTATCGCGGATTTTTCCTCGACGCATCACAGTTCTCTGCGTACCTTGCTTGTGGTCCGATTGTTGTGAGCAAACTTTTTGTGAACTTTTCGTTTTGTTTTAAGCCCTACGATGGCT
>JAODLD010000124.1:11322259-11335670 GCA_026781065.1 Mormyrops boulengeri
CCTTCGCTGACATTTTATATTATCCGTACTTCCACCTCACAGGTGTTTCCGGTCACAATCAACATCACCAGCCTACATTTTCACCTGATATGGTGAACCTGAATCTAATTATAGGAATTTTAAATAGCGATGAGTGTTAGTGTCCTAACTTTTTCCTCAGAGGAAATTAGCATCTTAGTTAATTTCTTTTCACAAATAAGTGAATTTGTTTCTTGTTTTTGCATAGACGATGCAATTTCATCACCTTTATCTACATATATAATTTGAAAGAAGATTTAATACTGATATGTTGATATTTCTTAATAAAGAACTAAATATTTAATGGGCTGTGCTAATTTTTTCACGACTGTAATATTGACTGTCTAATGAAAATCACAACATTATTACGAAATAGTTTAATACTAACAATGCATGTTATGCACATCCAATTCTTACGTTACTACTCAGCTAGATTAAAATCAGGCATGTTCTTACCTTCAATTTGGTACGGATATTATATAGTGCTGGGAGTTAAAGTCTTGCTGAAACATTTTTTTTCTGTCATAGGAAAAAAAAACTAGCAAGTTTTGCAATTTTAATTATTATTCCTTCAATATTATCTAATATGTGTCTAAAAATCTGTTTAAAGTTTACCTCCGCTGCTTTTACATGAGCACTGCATGCGTTCTTCCTGACAATCATAATAATTTTCTTCCTTGTAATTTAAAACACTCCTAGACTGGTTCGTGGAAAATTTATGTTGAACTGTTTTTTTTTTTATTTCATAAATACTTCAGTATGTATTACAACAAAATCACAATGAAATATATGGAAACATTTCTAGTACCGACGTTTCATAGTATAGTATAGCGTACCAAATTGTTTATTTCGTGTTATGCTATCCTGATGTTATTCTACCTGTTCTTCCGACTAGATCGTAAGTAAAGCGTGTGTAACTTCACTTGTCCATTATATACATAGGTCTATATACACACACACACACACACACACACACACACACACACACACACACACACACACACACACACACACACACACACACAGAGTGATCCCCCGCTGTATCGCGGATTTCTCCCCGACGCATCACAGTTCTCTGCCTATCGCGTACCTTGCTTGTGGTCCGATTGTTATGAGCAAACTTTTTGTGAACTTTTCGTTTTGTTTTAAGCCCTACGATGGCTCCCAATCATACCCATACTGAGCTTAAAATGTTTTTATTTTTTTACATATTCCATTACGTATACAGAGAGAGATGAGTATATATACATATACATTATTATTATTATTGTTATTATTATTATTATTATGTTATTAATATCCTTAGCCCGACTTCCACATATCATATGTGTTTACAAAGTGTGTTTTAATAAGTTTACCTGTGTTTGAAGCGTGTGGGAGGGGTATTTTAACGCTTAAACTCAAAAAAATATATATTTATACGGCCTTCCTATATCGCGGATTTTCACCTATCGCTGATGTGTCTGGGACGTAACTTCCGCGATAGGCGGGGTCACTGTACATTCAAAGAAAATTACCCAAACCCAAGCAGTAAACCGCAATTTTTTTATCTGACAGAATGAAGAAAGACATTTGTTTCGAAACTATATCTTCTGTTTGAAAGTATCTTTCTGCATTTTTTCAACCAATTAACCTCACTGGATGCCTACAATGTAATATAAAATCACACACACAAACACACACACACGTTGGTGTACCTATCTAAATGGGGACCGTCCATTCATTTCTATGGGAAAATCCCTAATCCCAGTCACGACACCCTTAACCTCTACTCATCCCTAACCTTAACCATAAGTAACCAACCCAAATACAAGACTTTTGGCATTTTTACTTTTTTGATTGCATTCATAGATTTTTATAAAACTGAGGTTATCCAAATGGGGACCTCGAAAGATGTCCCCAAAAGTAGGGAAATTTCAGGTTTTACTACACTTTGGGGAAAATTTGGTCCTCAAATGTGATCTACAGTATGCAAACCCACACATACACACACACACACACACACACACAAACACCACACAGGCACACACATACTCAAAATAGCAGTCTATTCACTGTCTCCACTTCTAATTTAATTTCACTTTACATCATTCCTTTTATTTACTGCTTATTTTGTTTGTGCACTTATTCATGTATTAATTCATTTTTTTAATTCATTCATTTCATTATCCATTCACATCACCTTAGTATTATCCACTAGTCATTAGTATTGGTCTTGATTTTGTGTCAGTAAACTTTATTGCAACTGTCTTCCTTGTGCTGATAAACAGAAAGTACAAGTTTTGATTGATATCAGGTGCGCCAAATCTTTCAATGGATATAAAGAATTCTAATTAACTGAGAGATCTTCTGCCTGACATTCCTGTCATTCTGTTAAGTTGAAAGTCTTTAGCTGGATTTCCAAGATAATAAAATTAAGCCATATTGGACATCCATGTTCATCTTAACCAACACAAGGCCAAAACCTGCTACAACACCTTACCAATTATTGAAGTTAAAGTATATTTAATTTGTTTGATTAACACTGATGCCAACTCACTGGGATCTTCTCACTAATAGAATTCCTCCTGTTGGTAGGCAAACACTAGTAATTTCATTTAACAGCTTGTGACATTTGATAATTTCATGAAGTATGCCATTCCTTTAAATACAAAAATCTGCAAACATTCTGACTGAGTAATAAAGTGTTAATTTAAAGAATTCACGTTTATTTCAAGTAGTTAGCTATAAATTTCCTTTAACACAGCATCAATAAAATCAGTCAATGCTAATGAAACTGCACTCATAAATTTATTTCTTACTTATTCACACATCAGTTGAAAGGTTATAAATATAATCATATTTTACATTAATGTGTAGCTCTCTGTCCTGGATATGATGTTAAACTGCATCCTGCAAGCGGTCCTCCAACGTGCAGGGGTTGGTGGCGGGATTGGCCCTCCGGCCACTGTAAAACAACTCACAACTGCTCGAAATGAACAGGCACGATACCCTTCTGCTCTCCGCGGAAGTAGCTTTGTTGCAGCTGCCCACAGGAAGACTGCACGCACCATGAAGGGGATAGGGGAAAGCCTTTGGGAGCCTCATCCCTGGACAAGTTGAAACCATCAGAGAGCTAATAGGGTCAGGCCTGTTGGGGATCGGGGCTGGTGTGGTTCTGAAGCATCGCCGGCTGCATGGCGGCACTTGGGTCCCAGTTTGAGGCGACCCATCTGGGTAGGCACATGGAATATCTTGTCTCTCTGATGACCATCTTCCTCTGCTGTCGGGGGAGCTTCGTAAACTCCGCGTTTCAGTGGCAGCACTCTCTGAGGAACGCAGACCGGGGAGTGGCCAGATCTCTGTAGGTGGGTATGCCTACCTTGGTCTGGTGGTTCTGATGGCTGCCATACTCAGGGAGTAGATGTTGCTGTAGCGGATTGGCTCGTCTCGATGGTATCTGATGTCACTCCTTTCCATGAGCGTATTATGAGACTCAGGCTAAGGCACTCCTTGGGTGTCTTGTCTGCTGTCTTAGTATATGCTCCGGCTGCGGTGAGAGATGTCTCGTTGAGGGAGACATTTTACTCGCAACTTCACTCGGTGGTTGAAGGGTGCCCACGAAGTGACACTCCTCTGGTCATGGGTGACTTCAGTGCGATCACTGGCACTGACAGGGCAGGCTTTAAGGATTGTGTCGGTCCCCATGGGTCTGGAGAATGGGGTGAGAGTGGCTTCATGTTCCTTGACTTCATAGGTCAGGGGCTGCAGGTCGCTGGATCCTTGTTCCAACCAATTATTGGACTTGGTAATCCAATACAGGCGGTGCGGCAAAGGAAATCAATCACACCCTCGTGGGCAGACACTGGAGGCTCCTGCAGAACTGCAGGGTCTACAAAAGTGCCCAGTTTCTGAATTCTGATCCCAGAAATGTTGTTGCTACTCTGAAGATTCAGCTTAGATCCAGTAGGCTACCACCTACTAGAACAATGATTCTGGACTTGACCAGACTCCAAGATGAAGCTGTTTCTGATAAGTTTGCACACAGTTTGTGTGAGGAACTTGCATACTTATGTGTGACTGCTGACTCTAATGTTATGTGGGAGACCTTCTGTGATAAGACCCTGAAGGCTGAAGGGTTATGATGGTGTTGCTGGTGTTCCCAGAAGGAGGTGTTTCATGTCGCAGGACACCCTGGATATTATTGAAAGGAGTCGCAGTGCACGACTTGGTGGCAACTCCAGTCTGTACTGGGAACTGAGGAGGATGGCTGTGAGGGCTCTGAGGGCAGATAAGGAGGCATTTGTTAGATGAATCTGTGAGCAGGTGACACACCATCTGTGGTTTACTGACCCACGTCCTGCTTACAGAGGAATCGAAGCATTATGAACATGTGAATCTGTTCCTCAGAGACGGGTCAGGGCGGGTGATGGAACGGTCCTTACGGATGACACTGCAGTTGTGACCCGCTGGGCTGGCTACTTTGAGCAGTTGTTTAAAGCTAACCCTCCAGCTAGAACATTGGACATCTTCGGGTCCATGGTTCTCAAGGCTGATTCTCCAATCAGCTGTGAACCACCCAATCTCACTGAGATTGCACGGGTGGTGAATCAGCTGGGGGAAGGGAAGGCTGCAGGGATCTGTGGTATCTGGGGTGAACTTCTCCAGGCTGGAGGTAAGGCTGTCCTCCTGGCATTGCAGGCAATCTTTGCTTCCATTTGGGAGTCAGGCGTCATCTCAACTGACTGGATAATAGGACTTGTAGTCCGTATCTGGAAAGGTAGTGGTGATCACCTGGATTGCAGCAACAGTGGGATAACACTGCTCTCAGTTCCGGGTAAGGTTCTTGCTAGCGTCATCCTTAGCAGGACTCGTGATCACTTGCTCTCCTGTCAACAACTGGAGCAGTCTGGTTTTACACCTACGTCTACCATCGACCGTATTCTGGCACTGAGCGCAAGTGCGAATATGGGCAGAGGTTCTTTGCAGCCTTTGTCAGTTTTCGTAAAGCATTTGATTCAGTTGATCAAGTTGCCCTGCGGGACATCCTGAGACTTTGCAGGATCCCCCTGAAGTTGCTAGACATCATGGCTCGCCTGTACACTGGTGCTGTGAGTGCTATGCAGAGTGGACAGAAATCCATTGCGTTCTTCCCAGTTGATTCTGGGGTTGGCCAGGGGTGTGTTCTTGCTCCTACTCCGTCCAATGCTTGTATGGACTGGGTGTTGGGCAGGGTCATGGGGTCTACCAGCTGTGGGGAATCCATCTGTAAAGAAAGATTTACTGATCTTGACTTTGCTGATGATGCTGTGATCTTAGTGGCGTCAATGGAGGCTCTGATCAGGGCTCTCAAGAGACTGAGCGAGGAGTCTGAGTGTCTGCGATTGTGGGTGTCCTGGAAAAAGACCAAGATCCAGGCATTTAATGTCTTCTTAGGCACAGCCATCAGTAGTGTGTCTGTCTGCGGGGAGAATGTCGACTTAGTCAAGAGATTTACATACCTCGGCAGTGACATTCATGTCTCTGGTGACTCTTCCTATGAAGTCAGCAGACGGACTGGGAGAGCATGGCTGGTCTTGAGGTTGCTGGAAAGGGGTGTGTAGAAGAGGAAAAGGTCCAAGTCTTTAGCCTCCTGGTGCTCCCTGTCTTGCTGTATGGCTGTGAGACATGGATACTATCCAGTGAGCTGAGACAAAGACTGGACTCCTTCAGTACTGTGTCTCTTTGGATAATCCTTGGGTCCCGCTGGTTTGACTTTGTGTCGAATGAGTGGTTGCTAGAGGAGTCCCGAAAGAGGCACATTACCTGCATTATGAGGGATTGTCAGTTATGGCACTACAGCTATGTGGCGCGTTTCCCTGAGGGTCATCCTGCTCACAGGATCCTCATTGCTGAGGACCTAAGTGGCTGGACCAGGCCAAGGGGATGCCCATGTTACACCTGGCTGCGGCAGATGGATGGCCATTTCTGGAGGGTGGGACTGGACTGTGTATCTGCCTGGGGGTTCGCCAGTCGGGATCCGAAGGAGTTTCGCTGTGTGGTGGGTGTGGCAACGCGCTGCATCAGTGCATGCTCCCCAACCTGACCTGACCTGACATGACCTGAAACGACACTGTGCTGTTGACCAACAAAAATCACGTCTGAAGTCAGTGGCGCATTGTTAAATGCTATTCAAGCGGCACGTTTTAGAAACTTGTGGAAGCGCAACAATTGTTGTTGACACAAATATGTGCTCTAATGGTTTTTTGTTATTTTATTTTGTTTCATTTATATACTTTTTTATAGAGTACATCTGGTCCTTTCACGTAATCATACTGTTTAATGAAACACCAAAAGAAAAACAATATACCTGTATATATTAAGTAAAGAACAAACCGTATCATTAAAAAACTGTTCAAGCTCATAATCAGAATTAAGCGTGTACTATAATTAAATGGACATTTAGATTGCTGAAAATGCATCATGTAAACATTACAACGTAGCCCTCAGAAGGTCACAGTATTCTTTGTGGTATGTTGTATGTTGCATAAAATTACCATATGTGATGGATGTCTGTTGGACATAAATGAGGACACATTAGTGGACTTGATGCTGATACCAACAAAGGAGTGTAGCAGCATGGGCAAGGAGGGATCAGCTGGCAGGAGAGCTGAATCGTCTGTAGCCTAGTAAGGAATCTTAATTGTGAGATGTAGAAAAATAACAACCCTATTGCCTTTCATTTGAACATTTTATATCACTTTAAAAGCTGTAGGTTGTTTTGTTTGAACATAGACTGCACTTTTATTTATAGCACGTTCAGTTCAGACGTGTTATAAATATTGGGACCATTAGTTTCCATACTATTGGTTGGCATCACATACCCACCCCATTCTGATATAGCAGCTGCATTGGGCTGTACGTAAGCCTGCGTTATGGTCATGTGGGCTCCATGTTTTGGTTATGCTGGATGATGCTGGCTCTGTGTATCTATCATGTGACCTATGATGTACACATTTCGACAAATGTGCAACAGTCCAGTTGCGCGGTGTTAACATTTTTTACATCTTAGGACGTACAAATCTGATATGTCGATTCACAGGGCTTTGACCCCGATGGTGTTCCATACTGCTTCACCCCGACAGGCTTCAGTGGAACAGTGGTGCTCCTGTAGATGGCATGCTCGCGCCTTTTCACCTTGTGTAGGTGTACGTCCATTTCCTCGGGCTAAAAGAAATCTTGCAAACAGGACAAACATGCTATTGTAATAGCAATCTACAGTAGATAATGCGCCGCTGCCTTTTAAAGGTGAGGTGACGTGCCATTCCGATTGGTTACTGTTAATAACTGTTACTATCTGTTAGTTCCTCTTTGGATTACATTGTCAAAATAGAACCCTCTAGTTTCTAGTGTTTAGTTATTGATCCACACCTGTCCCTCGTCATGAGCTTGTTTACTTGAGTTTATAAATCCCTTCCTGTTCTCAGTTCTACCTGGTAATCCCTGTTTTAAATCTGGATTCTCACTCTGCGTTTCTGGTTAAAGCTCTAGTTTGTTTCAGTCTTGCCTACCCGTCTTTGATAAGACTCATCGTGGTCTCTTTAGTTTTGAGTGTTTAGTGTTTTTGAGTGTTTAGGGTTCATAACCTAGTGGACTGTCAATCATGGCCCGTTGTAACACTCTTCAGTTCATAGATTTCAGCACATGCTCAGGATATTTGATCTCCTGCCATTTATATTTATCAGCAATTCAGAACACTCTAAATGTTTTTGCTTGAATTTCTGAAGTAATTCTGTTACCAAAATGTCATGCATTTTTCTTCATTAGTGGTGAAGGTGTAACCCATTATGCAGTGTAATTTGATAGCTGAGATACAACAGTAGAGAACTGATGGCATTTCAAGCAGAGCAAGGACGTTATTTTTAAATTGTAGACTGCAAAGTAGCCAGATAGTCACTTGATTGTAATTCAGTTACCATAGAACTGCCTGTAAATGAACTGTAATGGTAATTTACACTACACCAGTTTATAGGGTAAGTAATTGTCACTATATGAACTGTCATCTGTTATAAATATCTTATAACATCTGGTTGATAGAAAATTACTGTTCAAACATAATAATTGCTCAGTTAGGGTATTTTAAGAGAAGTAATTATCTTACCAAATAAAAATAACTTTGAATGATTGACTGACTGACCGACTGACTGCTGATAGATTGCTATCCAGTGTGGAGTTATGATTTATGCAGGGCTCTTAGAAATGGAGAAAAATAACTTGATAAAACGAATCCAGTCTTCCAGATTTCCAGTTTCATATGACTGGCTATAGGCATGAGATTAATTTGGGTACCTATATATCCATCCAAAGAAATTCTTGATTGAGTTCAAGGCTGCTGACAGAGGAAATCACAGAATATGGATAAAATCAGCCCTCTGTAGATGAGAGCATGTCATTCACAGCCCATCCCAGCAGGAAAGAAATGCAGCAATGTAAGATGATGAGCACTCATTTCCAGTACACAGCTTAGTAATAACCACACTTTCTCAAGAACACACTCACAAAGAAACAAAAGCACTTCACTATTTGCAGAACCAACAAGACCCTTCCCTCCTTGAACCATGAATCAGGAGACAGATGTAAAACATGTTTTTAAGAGAGTTAATGTAAAACATGTTGCTTTGTGGAGAACAAGGTAGTGAAAGATTCAAATCACTATACCATATTTGTTTTCACCCCATTCAGCATGTACCCCAGCTTTGTACAGTTTACCGACAAGTAATTAAAATATCTCATTGTAGATGCTTTCAGAATGTATTAGACTAGAGCATCAGTATCAAAGTATCAAATAAACCACTATTATCGAGTACATGGGAATTTTAGTATTATTAATGTCATGGAAAATTCCATCCATCCATTCATTTTCTGAAACTACTTATCCCATTCAAGGTCTTGGGGAGTCCGGAGCCCATCCTGGAGGCTAAGGGCACACGATGGGGAACACTCCAGGATGGGGCACCAATCCATCGTAGGGCACGCTCACACACCGTCATGGAACATTATTTAGTTAAATTCTTTTCACTAATGTCAATGAACTTCTAAAGTGTTAACATAAAGTGAATGTGACATATTTTGTGATTTTCACTGACACCTTCAGCTGTTTTCCTTGTCTAAAAAGCCTCTACTCCCTACTGTCACCAACATCAATGTAAGTCAATTTTAGAATTTCTCTGAAGATTCTGCTGCCAGTCTTGTCATATTATACATCGTAGAGAAGACAGTAGAGGATCAAAATGACAAGATCAAGGATGAGTGAGCCAACTTATGACAACTGAAAAATTATTCAGTGGCCGCAAGAAGAAAGTATTTAAAATTCTATTTTACCTATTTTACAAAAATACTGGTGTTACCCGCCTCCATAGTATATTACAGTTAAATATGCTTTTTAAAGAAATTCATTTAGGTAATGCCAGTCGTATCCTATGTTATGTGTGTCATATCATTTTATCAGCAGCGACAATAAGGAAAATTGCATATGTGCTACAATTAGAATAAAACTGTGACAAGACATCTGATTTGCAGGGGACCTGGAGCAATTTATGGGTGATTAAGGGAGTCCAATTAGCCTAACTTTTTGGCTTTGGGCTTCAGAAGAAAGCCATAATAATGTAAAAATAGTAATACTTTATTCATCCCTGTGGGGAAATTGCTCTCTGTGAGACCCACAGATGTATATGACGATAAGAGACAGTTTTGGAGTTAGAGAGCAGGGCCAGCTAGCATCCAGCACCACTGGAGCGACTGGAGCTAGGGGCCTTGCTCAAGGGCCTAATGGTGACATCATTTTGCCACCCACAGGATTTAAACTGGCAACCTTCTGACCATGAGTACAAGATCTAACGCTGAGAGCCACACATCACAGGATTAACATGCAAATTCCACACACAAACAGTAGGGGCCATATTTCAAGGTGAAGCAGCAGTTATACACACTGAACCATCATGCCACCAATTTCTCTTTTCGGCCATTAATTAATTTTTAACCAGTGTCTCAGGTGAGAACACTAAATTAAATAGCCATCTTCAACTATACATCTTTCTTTTGCTATGTGATTAACACCCTACTATTAAGGCAAAGGCCAGTAAATCAGAAAATGTCATATGTTGTATCTGTCATATGGTATAAATCATTATGGTCTATTGAAAAGTTAAATGGAAGCAAAGACGGTTAGAAAGGACTGTATGAAGTATTTTCAATCATCATACAATGAAGAGAACTACTTTTGACATTTGTAACAGGTAGTCCCTGGCACAAAAGCCCTGTGCATTCTGTGTTTGCAGTAGCTAGAAAAACATTAACTGTGACGTCGAAAAGAACTTCAAAAAAGGAAGATGGATACGCCTCCTGGTCTTTAATTGGCCTTAACGGATGAGACGGACAGAATAGAGACCCAATCACACGGTTTCTCTGTCTAGGGTATCAGCTACCACTTGCTGGTACGAAAGCAAGTGCAAAATGAATCTAAGTACCTATTGCGAATTCTGGATAGTATTAATCGTCACAAACTGTACTTTTGGGCCTGGTGTAAAACACCCACAGTGAGTTTTACTACATGTCATTATCGGAAACGGATACCTAAAGTTCGGTGGATTCTTCTGGAGTTAACGGGCTTCTTCAGAACTGCTCCAGATTAATTCGTGTGAGTTTTTATTCGTTAACTTCAGAAGTGTTTAAGGCTGCTTTTTTCATTCTGCAACTGTATAATGAACTTAAAAACGGCTATTACCTCGATCAACCCTTATTAAAGTATTGATTTTGGCGCATGAAGACACTTTTTCATGCGATTTCCTATCAGGTTGCAATCTCAAACCCTCGATATAGCCTCGAAAACAAAACCAGCACACGGTTCGTTGTGATAGTTGGATTTATTGTATGTGCTAAATGTTAATTTGTTAATCTTCATGGATAATTAGTTGGAGTGAAGCGATGTGATATGGTTTTTATTGTTTACTAGTAATAAGACGACATTCTATTATATTCATTTACATTAGCTTAATATTAATCATAACAGAAAAGGTACGTTTATTTTATGGAACCTTGTATAAAAACGTTATCCTGTCTCCATTAGACTAATGTTTCAGATTCCGAACATTTCGAAGCAGCACTAATATTTATACACTCTGCACAATATTTTGAGCCTGAAATCTTGTTCACTGAGATTTTCCTTTGCATTTCAGAGGGTCATTTCAATAATTATTTTTTTAAATTAGCTATAACGTTATATTTATGTTGTAAAGGAGAGGAACTAGTTGAAATGTTTAGCACACATCTTCCAGCTTTGCTTATATTTACATGAGAAAATGCTTTTGTGTCTGTTTTCTGTTTCTATTTCCCTGCACCCAAAATTAACCTGTAACCAAAACTGTAAAAATATATAATTTTGATGTACTACTATTACTGTGTGTTCTTAATGATTAGTCTAATTAGTCTAACATCCAAGTTCACATTTTCATTTATACGCATTAATTATATTTAGCTGATATTTTGTCCAAATGTGAGTGAGAGGGCAAGGTCAGCCAGTCCCTGGAACCTATGGGCTCGTGGGCCTTGTACATGGGCACAATGCTGAAATGACTCTAGCAGTCATGGAATCTGAACTAGTGACCATCTGACCACATGTTCTAACCCTATTAACCACACACCACCCCACAGGAACACAATATAAATGTTCTTAGGTTCTTATGTGTATTTGAACAACACTAACATCACTGAATAATGTTTTTCATACAGACACTAATCATGCAAAAAGTGTATCTCAGGAACGTATACAAGCCTACAATTTTTTAAAGATGGTACTGCAGTGGTCTCTAGTGGTAAACCTGAAAACATCACATAGTGATTTTCTCAGGCTCTCACTGCTTTGTGACATTGAACAAGAATTAACTCGGTTTTAAAGTCATTTTTTGTGATTTGTCAATTTATTGTGCTGTCTCTTATATAAAAAGATAATCATGTCATGTCTGCTATCAAGTTATATTTAACCTCATGTTGGTATTTGCCTGGACAAGTGTAAATTTTGATCTACACTACCTGTATGGTTTGCAGAACATTTTGTTGTGTTTCAGTGGACTGTACTACGAAGTGGGGTTACCGGCTTATTGGGGTAACTTGTCGGATTTGAGGTAGTCTGGGTGAGTTGTAATTGGCAGGAAGAATGTGGAATATCATGAGAGACTGAATCAAGTCTCATTTTAATATGGGGTCACAATATCCCAAAATATAAAGGTTATTTTTTAATAGATTTTACTTCTACCGAATCGTACATACATATTTGACAATCATTTTCAGCCTGATTTTTGTTTCTCTGATAACAGTCAGGAAAAATCATGTTTCTTCCATAATATATATTAAAAATGATGACTGTGTTCTCTGATTTTTTTCATGGGGTGCATTAAAGAACTTCACATGTACAACTGAAATCACAAACCAGTAACATGCTTTTATTTTAATGTTATGGGCATTCTAGACCTTAGCACAAATTTCATCAAAGTCTATCACTTCTGATTAATTATTGTACGTAGGCTTTAAGGTAAGAGTGGCAAATGAACCATTATATTCCTTAAAATTGTAATCAACTTAAATCCCAGGAGAAATTACACATACATTTAATGACATTTCCTTTGTTTAAAGAAAAACAGTTTTCAATGGATGCAAAATTTAGGACCAACAAGAGAACAACGTGTACTCCAGGCAGGAAAGTAACTATTCCTGTTTGGCAGCTGTTCAGTACATGCCTTCCTAATATAAACAATAAATGACAATAGAACAGAAATAGATCAACAAAAACAAAATCTTTATGATGAAAAATTTATGGTGAATACCCAGTGATTTGCCAGTGCTTTGTATTTTCTGTTCAATATCTGTTTTTTCTTCTTCATTTAAAATGTCACAAACTATGTTTTTATTTTCTGCATCATTTTCTTATGGAATTGATTTATTGATTTTGTGGTGTTGCCCCCTCAGCAAAGTGTTACCCTAAAATTTAAATTATTAAAAATAAGAAATGAAAACTTACCAATGACTTTTTGTATCCGATTACCTTACCTTACCTAAATAAATGGTATAAATATATTTGACAAATGTAGAAAGCACCAGTACCCCAGATGGCTTTAACACACCTTTCTTGCAGGGGTGCCGTCGTCTGATGGCAGACCAGTTACCTCAGCCAAACTGGAAGAAGCAGCCAGTAAGAATGAATGAGCAGCTCGAGAACCTCAACTTGATGCAGAGAATAAGGCCTCACCTTTCCAGATGGGGATCGTACATAACTGGAGACATGGAGGCATTTGGGGGATGGATGAAAAGTGAGAGACCATCTAATATCTGAACTGAATAGAAGACATTTCATTGAATGTGGTGTATGTGTGTGTGTGTATAT
>JAODLD010000124.1:11335770-11350077 GCA_026781065.1 Mormyrops boulengeri
TTTTTTCAGATATTCGACCTCTGAAGAGATATAGTAAAGACATACATCTACAACAAGTTTTTTATACATTCCACAACTGTTCTTGGTATAATGTACACTTTTTCGTGTTTTGGGTGGTTCTTTGGGGTGCTTTCAATGGACCCTTTTGGGGGATGTTTGTGTGTTCGCAGCCTGAAACACGGTTCGCGAACCGCTACAAAAAAATTTCGAACATCTGGTTCGTAACCCGATTTGTTCGTGAACAGGACTGTTCCTGGGTCGAGGTACCACTGTATATACATTCTGACCCCTAAATTAAATATATATTATTCAATTAAAAGTACAAGTTTATCAATGAATGAAAGTGTAGGTTGGAATAACTTCATTTCATTCCATGACATTTCTTAAAAACATGACTTCACCATTCTAGCCATAACCACAATGAGAGGATGAATGAATGAATGAATGAATGGATGGATGGATGATTTCCTCATCTGCCACATGTTCAGAACTCGTCATTCATCTATATAATGTGCTCTTGTTTTAACTTGAAGGGCAGTTTATCCTTTTTCAGATTCTGGATTGGGTTCTTCGTGGGGCCAGTCAGGTTATGTTCGTTAATAACCCTCTCAGTGGGCTCATTATCTTCGGGGGATTGGTCCTGCAGAATACATGGTGGGCACTGAATGGCTTCTTCGGCAATCTGTTTGCCACTCTGTCTGCCATCATTCTCAGACAAAGCAGGTTCGTATTCCCACTGAAGCATGGGTGTTTTTTCCACTCCTAGTAAAACAGTTATAATACATTGTAACTGTGCCCCCCCCCATATGTTTTTGAAATACTTTTTGCCAGATTGTTCATACAGAAGCTCCTCTGCTTACGAACGAGTTACGATCCGAATGGCCATTTGTAACTTCAAATGTTCATAAGTCGTTATTCAACATCTTTTTAAGGGTATACGCAAGTGCAAAGGATGCTGGGAGTATGCATGCTACACTGCTGAGCGGTGGGAGTAGTGGCCAGAAGTCGTACTAGGCGGAATTGGCGTGCAGAAAAAAAAAATTCATGTTGCGGACAGGAAATGGGAGCCCAACGAACACTTACAGTCCTCTTCGTTCGTATGTCTGAAAGTCCGTAAGTAGAGGAGCGTCTGTACCTCCAAATGCTCTTATAAAGGGCCCTTCTGCCAGATTTGAAACTTTTTGGAAGACTATTAGAAGAAAAGAATAGTCATGATAAAATGTGTGTTAAATAATATGTAATGATCATGCAAATAGACTACCAGTTGTCTCAGTAGGTTGGTGGTTCAGTGCCCACTTTTGTGTCTTGTGTGTGCAATTTGAATGTTCTTTCTCTTTCATTTGGGTTTCCTGCAGATTCTCCAGGATTCTGCTGCAGTCTAAAGACCTGCAGTAAGGCTAACATACAGTACCAGTCAAATGTTTGGACATACCTACCTATAGAAAGGTTTATTTATATTATTCTAATTTTAGAATAATAATAATAAAGTATAAAACAACATATATGGAACTATGCACTGACCATGAAAGTATTAAACAAAAAAAATATATTTTTTGGGGCTGCAACTCTGTGGGTTGGGACTCAGTAGGTTGCTGGTTCAAACCCCTGGGTCAGCAGAGTGATCCCACCATTGGGCCCTTGACCAAGACCCTTAACCCCAATTGCTCCAGGGACTGACTGACCGTACTTTCTCCTGTGCATCAGTTTTCTAAGGTGGCCTCCTGGGATGCTTTTCCTGAAGTAGATACCACTCATTGGCCGCTTTTACTTCACTCTCAGGTGAAGCTCCTCCAAAACCATTTGTACTGTGTTTCGGTCAGGGGCCCAGGTCATGTGATGCTACACTATATGGCTGTGGCTGAATTCAGGGACTGCACCCTTCAAAGGTCAAACAGAAATCGTTGTCTGGGCTACGAATAATTTCCTATTTGCTTCAGCAGTTCTTCCCATCCTTACCCTTGAATCACAAAGCACCATTCCTGTCGCCTAGCCGGGACACACCCACTTTACCTCTGTGCAATGAATCTTGGGATATGTTGGGCTGCATCCTTCGCAGAGCAGGAAAGGAAGGATGCATTTCTAGATCGCAAATGAAGGAACCTTTGAAATGGGAGAGCCTTGTTGCGCCGTTGTGACACATTCGGTCTTCGAATGCAGCCTTAGAAGGATACAAGGGTTGTGTTCTGTTCACAAGGGTTGTGACTGTTCACAAGGGTTGTGAGAAACGCAATTTCAATTCTCTGTGTGTTCTGTACATGTGGCAAGAATTGACAATAAAGCTGACTTTGACTTTGATACAGCTCCTGAATACAGACACGGCCTATCACCCTCCTTTGTAGGCAGCTTGGAATGTCCAAGCTTTTGACTGGTACTGTATGTGTCTAAATTTGCTGTGTTGTGTATGTACCCTGCAATAGACTGCCATCCCATCCAGGGTGTACCCCATCCTCAGCCCTGTGCTGCCTGGACTAGACTCCAGCCCACATTTCCCCCCCTGCTATCATTTCCTTATACTGTAGAAGAGAAAAGGAATATATGTAAATTACTGTGGATTTTATGTAATTTCTGTTTCAGGGAGGCTGTATCTTCTGGTTTGCATGGTTATAATGGGATCCTGGTTGGTCTTTTAATAGCAGTACTTTCAGAAAAAGGAGACTGGTATTGGTTTCTGTTATTTCCAAATATCTTCATGTCAATGGCATGGTGAGTGTTTGTATTGACAAAGATATGTTCGTATCATATCGTGTCATAGACGTGTCAGTAATATTAAAATATGGCATTTCATGTACAGTGGGTGATCCACATTTTGTTTTCACAATGCAAGTTTATTCCTTTGAGAATAAAACTGTTAGTTGCAGTAAATTAAATTAATGGATAATATTCATACTGCTCCTGAAATAGAAGAAATGGATTATCCATTTTCTCTAATGTTTTTTGATATTACAGTACATTGGAATTCTTCTCATTTAATGTAGAAATCAGCTTGACATTGTGCATGACTAAACTTTATTTTCCTAAATTACACTTACCAGCCATTCATATTTTCTTTTTAACAGCCCAATTCTTTCTGGTGCCTTGGGTTCAGTTAACAGCAGATGGGACCTCCCAGTTTTTACATTGCCATTCAACATCTTGGTCTGTATCCACAAAGTGGCAGTTGGTCCCTATAATAATTACTTCCCCCAGGTTCTAATTGAACCCAGATTCTCTCTCCACAACACCAACTTGTCCAATGTGGATGTAGCTCTGGTAATTTTTTTTCCTGGCTAAGTATGGTCCTTGTATGTCAGTCATATTCTAATTAAATTTAATTAGGTCCAGCTGTCAGGTTTTCAACAGAAAGACATTTTGTTTTATAGGTGAAATAAGGAGAGATTATTTTGTACAATAAGACAGAAACCTGACTATTTTCTACTTGTTCCTCTTAAAATGGCATAGATACTTTACAGCAGGGTTTCAATAATGCTCACTGATGTCCTTTATTTAGCTTTTCCGTGCAGTTCCTGTTGGTATTGGCCAAGTGTATGGATGTGACAGTCCATGGACAGGAGGGATTATCACCTTTGCATTGTTTATTTCGTCTCCAATCATATGTTTGCATGCAGTTATTGGTTCAGCCATAGGCATGGTGTCAGGTAAGGCATTAAAACTCATTTGTATGCATTCCTTTCAAAAGAAAATGTTCCCTTATCATAATGCTTTTCATTCAAGTATATTGTGTGATTTTGATCATTTGATAATGAGTTAATAGTAATATTTATGTTTTTAATCAATTTTATGTTGAAATTGGAAGATTATTCTGAAATCTCACATTTAACACACAATCAGAATTAATCCCCAGAAAAAGACACATTATGACACCTGTTTCCAGAAAACAGGTAATGATGTAGATAAACACCCACTTCTCCGCTGTATATAGAAACGAACCATCCTCCATATCTGCTTATCCAGTAGAGGTTCACAGTGACCCTGGAGCCTATGCCAAGAATCTATCCCAGGGAATAAGGCAGGGGATGTCCTGGATGGTATGCCAGTCCATCACAGGGAATACAGTTTCACATTTTGGTAAATCTAGAGGCATCAAGTCACGTACAGGGCATGGATTGAACCCCCAACTCTGGAGGGGTGCGACAATTGTGTTGACCGCTGAGACACCTGTATGGAAGTAGCCTATTTCCATAATCAATTATTTGATGACATTTTATTCTTGTCACTTGTACATTTGGACTCAATGACAGGTGACATGCCATAACTGTCTTTTAAAATGTTATTTAGGCCTTGCTCTTGCTGCACCTTTTGATGACATCTACTCTGGTCTCTGGGGCTACAACAGTGCTCTGGCCTGCATTGCCATAGGAGGCATGTTCTACGTGCTGACCTGGCAGAGCCACCTCCTGGCCATTGCATGTGGTCAGTCTCAGCAGCCCCCCATTCTCTCCCATTGTTTGTTTGGTTTTGCTTAAAGGGTGTATATGGCATTGAGCAAAATTATTATTTTGGGTGAACAAAAGAAATAACACTAATCCATATCTTTTTCTGTTTCTCAGCTTTTTTTTGTGCATACCTGGGATTGGCCATTGCAAATGTCATGTCTACAGTAAGCATATTTTATTTGTTCAGTGACATCAGGGTATGATGTGTTGAGGGTGATCATAGATGGGTGGCTTTTACATGAGCATATCTCCACTGTACAAATATGCTAAAGTCTATTGTGACGCACACTGTGTGGAGGAGGGAATCTGGGCGTGCAGTGACCAGCTCGGCATACGTGCCAAACTCGCTGTTTTTAAAATTGCACTTTAATATTTCTAAACAAAAGACACAGGAATTAAACCTCCAACATTTGTCATTCTTGCACAGCTGTGAACACACTCTGAAATTTTATATTAATTAACAGCTAGGAGAATAAATTATTGCACAGTGTTAAAGTGGTGTGCTGGCATTTTACTTTGCATGCCTAACTTTATGTATAACAGTTAATGAACAGGGAACAATAATGTGGAATAATACTTTACAATGAAATATTCTGCACCAAGCAGATTGAAACTAACGGCATATTAATACACTTAGGTAAATACAGCTTCTTATAGGTGAGTTTATAACTAGCTCAATGATTCTTGGTTCTGGTCCTAAAAACTCATTCTTCCGTGTTTACAATCAATCAATCAATCTGATTATTGTTATAGCTCATTTTCAAAGTCAAACACGTTGGCTGACCAAAGTACCACACAATGAAGGATAGATCAAGGAATAGAAAGATTGAACTATAAAAATGAATTGAAATAAAAACCAATAAAATCAAAACAGTATTAAATGAAAAAAAGGCAGGCAGATAGTGTTAAATGGTCAAACAAACAGGCAAACTTCATAAGGACAAGAAACTCAAAGAATACAATCAAGTATTACTTTATAAAAGGCAAAAATAAAATAAAAAGGACAATAGGAAATTAAAAAGAATTAATCATCATTAAAAGCTAATAAAAAGAAATAAATCTTAGCTAAGGACAGATCACTGTTATAATGTCTTATAAATAATCTTATTGTCAATGAAGTACATTTTCAGCATATGATGTTAAAGAGGTATTGGTGTGTATATATATAATATGTATTGTGATTGTAAGTGTAATTCTTGTCTGTGCATTCTGTCATCTTTGTTAACAGTTTGGGTTGCCTGCCTACACCTGGCCTTTCTGTCTCTCGGCCCTCACCTTCCTGTTGGTTACTATGGAAACCCAAACCATACACAGACTACCCCTTTCAAAAGTATCGTACCCAGAGAAGAACCTCAGGTATTTCAGGGAAATGAGAAAAGCTATGAATAATGTAAAGCTACAGCAGAAGCACAAGGGAAGAGAAGATGCAATACTGCTGGGTGCAGACCAAGCACTAGAGGAAAATCTATGTATGGATCACAGTGCAGCCAAAACTTATGTGGAGATGAATATGCTAGAGGATAACATAAGGACGGAAGGTATCAGCCAGAAACAGGAGGGAACTGGAGATTAGTTTGCAGATGTGAACATGCCACATGACTTGAGCTAGGAGAATGAAGCTGATGAAACTGTATAAAGAGTGATCCAATGAGTTCATATTAATCCGAGGATTGATTGTATGAATGCTGTGCTACAAGCCGTCCTATTGACATTCACTTATGCGAATGACTGTGCTTATGATTTACATATCTTAATTATTTAGAATTTTATTACATTTTATCTGATTAAAAATTTGGATGATTACAATATATTGAAAATTAAAATTGCATAAATAATGTGCAAGATGTGTATGCAAATATATGTAAAATGAACAATCATAAATACAGGAAGTACTCTGTACAGGAAGTACAGGAATATACTCTGTATTCTGTGTTTTAAGCACTGGTTTTTAGTGACCAGTGATCATTGCAGAAGTACCAGTAGGTGTCAGAATAAGCTTAGAGAGCTGATTATTGACCTGCTGTATTTGTAATTCTGAAAAATCTCACTGGCTGATTTGATGATTCATGTTTCTATCTTAAGTCAGTGTCACATATGAAAAACATACAACTTTTAGGAAAATACTTTGAAAGTTATGAATAAATGTTTTTAAATAGCTTTTCTATATGTATTGTGAGTGGTTTTCGTATAGTCAGAATCTTTAGATAACCCCTGATTTACATTCATATAAATTACAATTAGAATGGAAATATGTAATGGATTTTTAGTAACAAGCATGTATGTATGTATGTGTTTATGTATATATGTATGTATGTATCCATGCATGACTGTATGTATGTGTTATTATTATTATTATTATTATTAGTAGTAGTAGTAGTAGTAGTATTATAGCAAGGACTTTCTCAGACTTCTAAATCTATAGTGGATCCACTAATGTTGTGATAATTTTTTGTTTTTTTATGGAAGGGAAGGTACTGTACAGTAATAGGAATCCAGCATTACTGTTAAGCCCCTGCTGTTCTATTGTTGCTCCTTAGATTTTCCTCTAAATTGGTTCCACCTCTGAAAAATCCTACAGCTTTGAAGTGTTACAGCTATTTTGGGTCCAGAGATTTTTTCAAGCATGATCTCAGTATACTTACTGTAATGCATGATGCATTGTAACATGACATCTCTAATTCCTTATTTGCTTTACCATGGAAATATTCCAATCAACAGTCAGTGTATTATTACTAGATATTGCCAAGTGAAATAAGAATATTTTGGGATTGTTAATAAATAATCCATGGAAGAAGTTCAGCTTTCCACACATACCACGTTGCATCATTCATGGAATAGAGAACCTTTATTGATCCTCATGGCAAAATTTTCCCTATGAAAACTGTATAAAAGGTCTTTTCCCTATGAAGCACACATAAAGGTGAGAGCAAGCTTGGGGGTCACAGCTCAGGATCAGCCAGTGTGCAGGGCCCCTGGAGCTGGGGGTTAAGGGCTTTACACAGGGGCCCAACGATGGTATCAATCTGCATGCCCTGCGATTTGAACTGGCAACCTTCCAGTTATGAGTACAGTGTCCTAACTCACTGAGCCACACACTACCGTTATACCTTCAGAATTATAATGTGTCTTTCTGAACTTCTGTACTAGTTAAAGCAAGTGCCTTCTTCCCTTTAAATACAATTTCCAGGAAGTTCTGCTTCATAAATCCTTATCAAGACTCAGTTATACCTTTGACAGAATTCAAAGCTCTTGTGCCATTTAGGATTCCAAAAGAACTTTCTTTTATGCATTATGTAAATGACAGTGGCTATACTGTAAAAGATACTAATACAGCTACAAGGACCTAAGTATTATGTAAACTTTTGAAATGTTATTTCCTTTCACCTTAAGTTTAAGAAAGAAGCTCCAACTTAAGAATGTGTTCCACATGATTACACAATTTCAGTCTATCACTTTGTCTGGCTGCTTAGACCTTTCGGGCCCAGACTGCAGCGACGGTGGTTGCCATGGAGATGTACAGACATTGTGCAGACTTGTAGCGAGGCAGAGAAAAAAATAGGAACGCGGTGTTCCCAGCCAACACGATGCCACTGTATTAGCAGCAGATGGATCTATTCACAAGTACTCTGAGGACACAGAGGGAAAACCATCGCCATTTTAGCCGGTAACGTCTCATCATGTTATGTGTGCTTGTGTGATGTTGCTAAACACAGGATGGCTTGCAGGAAATAGCCAATGTAAGAACGCATCAAAAGTGAATCAAAAAAAGTGATTATAGTTACTGATTCATTTACCGGCAATGATGCTGTTGTGGAGCGTCAAGTCAAATGCTAGGATCAGGAATAAGGACTAAATTTGTAAACTGAATATTCTCATTAAATGAAAACAAGATGCTAAACTTTTAAGTATTTTGAAGCACTGCTCATAAATCCTTTGAGCTTCAGATACCAGCCCAAGTTATATGAATAGTGTCATTGTTACAGGACAATACAAAAGGTTCATTAAGTTACTGACAACCTGATCAGTTACCTAAAAGTCAGCTATTTATATTATAATGCATCCCAGAAATTTCTAGCCATTCTAGTCTCACGACTTTCATTATGCTGATCTGCCAAGAAAATTAGCCATGCAGTGAGATGTACCCATGGTGAGAGACGCCGTCTGTGACGGCTCCTCTTGGCATACAGATGTACTGTGTATCTTATGCTCTGTAGGTGTGTAGGTGTGCAGGAGAACATCTTCCTGCATGAGCAGAATCATCTGCTGTGACTGGAGTTTACCACAGTTTGCAATGTAAGACGAAAGGGCATTTCAGTGCCTCCTGAAACTACAGTAAGCAATGCATGCAATCAAATGGTTCTTTCATAATACAATTAATCAAGCATATTGTTCTTACATATTAGATGAGCAGGACCCTAGTTTGGTTTGGGCCAGTGTTTTTATGTACCTGGACTACTGAAGTCATCCATTGCCCAACCCCTTATTCAGTACAGTGTTATGGGGGACCCAGGCAGCCTAGAGCTTACGGCATGAGAACATCCCAGGAGAGAATGCCAGATAAGAGGAGAATATACAGCCTCCAGACACAGAGCAAGGGTAGAATTTGAATCAGTAGGTGTGAGGCAGCGGTACCACCAACTAAGCCACTGGGTGACCCTGAACTATAAAATGCTGACTCAAACCATAAAGAAACTGGCCATTAGTTTTCCATGTCTTATATAGTCTAACAGGGCAGATGAGGACATCATTTATATTAATCGATTTTCTGTTCCTGCTTGTCCTATTCAGGATCTCAGAGGGGTCTGAAGCATATCCCTGGGGCTACAAGTATAAGGCAGGGAATAACTCAGAATGGGGCACCAACCCATTGTAGGGCACACTCACGCACCATTTACTCACACACCATTCACACCTACGGGCAATTTAGTAACTCCAATTAACTTCAGCATATTTATTGACTGTGGAGGGAAAACCAGAATATGCAGAGAAAAATGACAATGACGCAAGGAAAATATGCAACGCATGGAGCCCAGTGGTCCCAGTGGTGTGAGGCAACAGTGCTAACCACCGCTGCACCATGCAGCTCATCATCACACATACAGTAAAAAAAAATGCTTTTACGGGTTTTACTGTGCTTGTGAAAATCCAGTCAGTGGCCACTGATTAGTTACATCTAGCTAGCACAGGCTATTACATTCCCAGTGCCAGGATTGTACATTTTGCCTTCAGATGTCCTTCAAGAGTAGACAAATTGAGCATTCAGTTGTGATAGCCCTTCCATAAACTACTGTTGTACTTTTGTACCTTTGACCTTCCTAGTAGCTTTAAATACTCTGGCCATTCTCCTCTGACCATTTTGATTAACACCATTCTCTGTAAATTCTAGACACTGAAGTGTGTGAACACTCTCTGAGGATTGTGATCTTAGCATGGTGGGGTGTTTACATGCCATAACAATGGCCCGAAATGGCTACATTATAGGCTCCTATGGGCTCACTACCCGCAACATGGGATTTTGGGGTCAGATTCAGTGCCTGTTCAGCAACATGCTTAAAGGGGAAGGACTCAGGTGCATAAGACCATGGCAACAGACAATGGCTTTGGGAATGTGGAACATTATACCTCTCCGGTGGGGAAGGAGGCTGAGCTATTGCGAGAGATAGAAAGGTATCAGCGAAATACAGTCAGCCTTACCTCCATGCACAGTGTGGGCTCTGGAACCAGACCTCTTGATCAAGGATGGAGTCCCTCCGACTCTGGAGTTCCCCAAAGTGAAAGACTGCTGGCAGGCGTGGGGACAGTCACAAATCCATGGCTGAGGGTAGTGTAGCTAGTTTTTCTTGGTGGACATGAGGGTTGCCTTTTTGGGATTGTGAGTTGACTGCTGTTTCTGTGTATGCTCCACACAGCAGTTCAGACTATCCAGCCTTCTTAGAGAAAGTGGGTGAAGTGCTCAAAAGAGTACCACCTATACACTCTGTGGTCCTACGGCAAGTCTTCAATGCTCACGAGGGGAACAATAATGAATTCTGGAGAGGTATGATTTTGGAAAAATGGCCTCCTACAACAAAGGCAGTCATGGAGGTGAAGGCTCAAGCATGGGAGAAGATTGAAGAGGCTATAGAGAGGTTTTGGCGAACACCTCAGGGTGAGGGGAAGGTTGGAGTTTGCTCAGGCAAGGTGTTCATCGGGGATGGGGAACTGACTAACTTCTGAGGATATTTGGGGAATTCCGTAACCTGAGGGCTATGACCTCCCACCAGGTGGCAGTTTTGGAAACTTCTGTCAGAAGTGGTTTGAGGCTTCCATATTGGAAAGGGTGCAGAGGTAAAAAAAAAAATCATCATGCATCTGTCGGAGTGACATAATTGACCTGCCACTTCAAAATTGCCTGGACAGCAGGTGTATACCACTACACTAGCAAACAGGGGTATTTATAAAATAGGGAACTGGAGGATATATTCCAGTTGACACTTAGCCTCCCTGGAAGAGGAAATTCCACCCAATGACCAAACCTGGGATTCTGGAAGATCAATTCAGATTTTGGGCTAGATGTCAAACAGTGCAGTGACAGCCCTGCTACTAGGTGTTTTTGGCTTCTTCCATCGAGCTCTCCAACTTGGTATCATGCTAAGTGTGAATTGGCAGCGATGAGACTTAGCACCCCCAAATGAGAGTCCATGGTAAGGGTGGATGTTATGATGAAGGAGGGATGATCCACGTAGTGACACAACGGGGTTTTATTACACAAAACAGAACAAAGAGAACCAGAAACAAAGAGACCATGAGGGGTGAAAAACATGCAAACTACAATAACTAAGGCAGGGAGCAGCACAAGTACAATCACAGCAAACATGGGAAACTACGACAGCTACTAACATACAGTAACAACCACTCAGTGACCATCTGAGGAACAAGGACAAGCTATTGAGTTTAAGACGAACTACAGATGTGGGTCATTTACCATCAACCAAGCAAACGAGACTAAGGGTAATAATCAAATCATAACGAGTACAAACAGAAGAAGAAACTAAAACGTGGGAATAGAATATATTACAAGACTAGAGACAACAATCTGGGATAGCTAAGGTACAAAACAAAGGTCTGAACAGAGATACAAGAAAACAAGTCAAAAAGCAGGGCGCAAGAACAGGGTGAGACTGGTATCTAGCCAACCTTGAACCCACAACAAATGAGTTCTTTGGGTTGAAGTCATCCACTTAGCCCTTCTAGCCACGCAGTAGAGGGTAACACATTGGGTACAAAGGACACAAGACAGCCAGCAGCCTGCCGGCCAAACAGGGAACTGACATAGGACAGGGACAGGTAAATCAGTGCAGCGACAGCAGACACTGAGCAGGTCCATGGTGATAAAGTGAGAGTTAAGTCATAAGACACTGATGGGATTATACCTTCCAGACTTTTTGGGAGCTAGATACTGTGGCCAAGGAACTGCAGGACCACCATGACCCACCAATGGCTGTTTATGAAATGCTGGGACCACCGCATCTGGCTCCAAGAAACACACCTTATTTAGATTTGCTTAGGTCACACATATTAGCCATTCTAATGCGTAGTTAATGAACTTCTTGGTCCTGTCTGCCTTTTGAGTAAAAGTTGCCCCGTCTTAGTTCCATGCGGTCACGATATACTACTGTACATGATGTTTGAGTTCTGACTTGTCAAAGAAACTAAAAGTAAAGAAATATTTAACATTAGATGCTAAATAATGAAGTTAGACATCGCATGCATTATTCAAATTTTAGTTTTTACAGTTTTTGCAGAATGTTGTAGGTTTAGCTGTGTTCCAGGCCCTCTAAGCAGTAAGTGTGCATATTCCACCTCTCTTTGTGTGGGTTTCCTCCCATGGCTGAAAGACACTGATGCACTGATGACTCCTTGCGTGAGTGTTTGTATCTCTTATGATGGACCAGTTTTCAATCTATGGTATTTCCTAGCATAGATTTTGGGCTCTTTGTGATTTGGCATTGGAAAAGAGAAAGTTTTTTAATATAAAATGGGCTATTGTTATTTGCATTAACAAAAATTTGTACATTTGTGACCTACCATATCTACTTCTTGGTGTTCAAATCTCACCCCTGCCCTGTGTGGAGTGTTTCTGTTCTCCCCTCATTATGGACATGTTCTATAAGTACTCTGCTTTTTTCCTGCAATACAAAGACATTAATGAATTGGCAACTCTTAATAACCAATAGTATGTGTTTTTATGTTTGAGCGCAGTACGATCAACCGAAATCCCATCCAGGGTCTACCCCTATCCCTGTGCCAATTGCTAGGATTGGCTTCAGGTGAGGGGGTGGTGCAGTGGTTGGTACTGTTGAGAGAGAGAGAGAATACTTTATTAATGCCTTAGTTGGAAATTATGTCCTTACAGCAGCATTAACAACAACATGTAACATCATGCATTTTTATATGAATACATGAATATTTTTGTGATGTATTATATATCATGTATGTAAGTATTATGATGTATGACCATGCGTCATGCATGATACATACATAAAAGTTACTAACTGCACAATATCTGTCTATTAAAATTCCAACTATTCAACCATATGGGGGATCGTGGGGAATTACACAAAAAAGTTTGTGCAGTGGTGTCTGTGGTTCACGAACACAATCCATTTCAGGAAAGTGGTCGTGAACCAATTTGTACATGAACCAAGACAATTTTTCCCATAGAAAAGCACTGAAATTCGATTAATTCGTTCACAAGCCTACCATATAATAATTTTTGTTAATTAATTTTCTGGTTTTTATAGTAAAAAAGAAAACCAGAAATATATAGTACAAAATATAGTATGGCAACGGGTGGACCGAGGCATCGCAGGAGCAGAGAGAGAAATGGAGACTTGCTTGCCAGGGAAATCACACTCTTTATTAACAGTCCTTCACCCTTGTATTGTTTTGTTGTTGATGTTAATGGTTGCATTTCTCAATTTCTCTATTGTCGATCCTGTGTGTGTTTGCCCGTGTCTTGTGTGTACCTGGTCCGATCCTCGCATGTATTTAGCGTGTGTAAATCTTCCACCGTGTGTGCATCTTGCAGTTCGGCGTCTGACAATCTTGTGTTTCCCGTCTGTGTATTTGGGTTCGGTGCTCGTTGGGTGACCTGCGTGAAGTTGGCCCCCCATATGTTTCAGATTTCAACCAAACTGGTCTCAATCATATGTGCCACGTTTGTGCCGGATTGTGCTTTACAAACATTAATATCTCAGAAACTAAGGCAGCACAAAGGACAGTTTTAACGGCACAAATGTAAACAAACGTTTATATCTCAGAAACTAAAACAGCACAAACAAAAATTTTAACGGCACAATCCAGCACTAATGATTGAGACCAGTTTGGTTGAAATCTGAAACATATGGGGGGCCAACTTCACGCAGGTCGTTGGGTGCATGTTGTGGTCCTTCTATTTACAATCGCGCGCGGGGCATGCTGGGACATGAGGCCTGCCAGTGCTACACTAGTATAAAAAAAGGAATCTAGTGGAGGAATCTGTTCGTTGACCAAATTTTGCACGCGAACCAATGCATTTTTTTCACAAAGTTTTTGGTCATGAACCAAATTGTTCGTAGACACAGCGTTTGCAAACCGCAGGCACCACCGTAATTTATCAGGGCAAATAAACTCTCAATGGAGTTAAAAAAGGATAATAAATCCGATCACATTGCTTACTGTTCCTCACCTTAAAGCCCTCCTATTCAAATCTGTCACTCGATTCCAAATCCAGGCCATGTTTTCAGTTCTCCCAGTAGTTAGTTTAATAATTGCGAATTCTGATTGGCCAGAGGGGCTTCACACCTGGCTCACAGGTAAAGGAAGGCTGGAAAATCAGCAGTGCTCAGCCCTT
>JAODLD010000124.1:11350177-11383853 GCA_026781065.1 Mormyrops boulengeri
AGGAAGCACTTCTTCACACAGCGTGTAGTTGGAGTATGGAATAGTCTTCCTGCTAGTGTAGCGCAAGCTAAAACTCTAGGTTCCTTTAAATCTGAGCTAGATAAGATTTTGACAACTCTGAGCTATTAGTTAGGTTCTCCCCAAAACGAGCTTGATGGGCCGAATGGCCTCCTCTCATTTGTAAATTTCTTATGTTCTTATGTTCTAAAAATAAGTTGTTTTTCTTACTTTGCAACTTGAGAATTTCATGCTCTGATTGTGTTCACAGGTTCTCAGTTGTCCTAAGAGGAAAATGTACTGCATGTTTGTTCAGCCTCGCTCCTGCTGAACATAGTATTGTTGAAGAATTTTCCATGATAATAGAACAACGAAGTGGCCATAACCAAATAAATTATGTAAAATTATTCTGCAGAATAATTTATATATTTATACAGTTTTGATGAAAAACTGTACAGGTCACTGCATTCTCTCACTGCTATAGTACGTACAAGAACAAAGCAGGCTAACAAAGGACATCTCAAACCAGCACTGCTAAACAGGTCAGCACTCCTACACTCGCACACCTGTTTTAACTCATCCCTCTTTACCTACCGCTGTGGTTATATGTCACTACTCAGGCTTCACTGAAATTACTTTTCATCTCTATGCGACAGCATGGAGATCCAGCTGCCCTTCCTATTAACAGAAACTAGCACAGATGGTTGACCTCATTCTAATGAAAACCTGGGTCCTCAGAGACATGGCATGACAACACAAAATGCTGCCAGACCTCTTTAATCGAACAGATTTATTCTAGCTCGACCAGAATATTTTGACATAACCAAACTAAATTTTAGAAGGAAAAAATGTGACTATAATCTTACTATAGAAAAGCCTAGCTTTTCAGGAATATCAGGTCAGTGAGAACATCTGTGCATCCATAATAATTCTGTTCTAATTAGAGTGATTCTGCATCCTATTGTATTTCAAAAGAAAATTCTGAGACCCCTTCCACAACTTTGTTGAGTCGTAGACTAGACATAGAAATCTCCCACAGTTATAAGCTCCCACAGTTAAGTGTGCCTCTGAGAGAGGATTGCGGGAGTAAATACACTGGGGTGATGTGTTGCTTTGAAGAACAGGACTCTGTGTTTGTGTGTAGAAGGTTATTGGTCCGAATCCCAGGTTATTGGTCTGAATCCCTCACAGAGTAGTCATATCATTGGTTACCCTTGTGTAAGGCCTTTAACCCACTCTCCACTGCTACCCAACCAATGACAACTTGGACAAATTGGGTATTCAGGCATCGATTAATACACAGTGCCCCACAATAAAGTCATTGCATTACAAAACATGAAATGTATATTCCTAGTTATAGAATTGGTTGTTTAATAGCATTTATATCATGCTCTGAGAAGATGAAACCATTTTTGAGTTACTGCCAGAGAGTGTCGTGAATTTATATTTGAAATTCGATCCATCTTTATATGTGTTGTCTATTTTGTTACACTTTTGTACAGCTGAATAAGCTTAGCACGGTATCAATAGCAAATAAAAGTGTAACTGACTCATATACTTTGAAGGTTATGCTATCGTCTTTTGTTAACAGCAATAGGCTTTGAAAGCAGGCTAACATAAATTCAAGGCCCGAATGAACCTTTTTATATTAGCTTGATGACTTACTTAATACCTTATAATATATTAATAAACATCCATGTCCTATTACTGAGAGATATCCTTTATCATATTAACATTTTACATTACCTTTTTGCAGTATCTGTTACCCATATCTTTAATTGCTTGTTCTATATGCTTGTCCTGGGTATGACGTTAAACTCCATCCGGTCCTGGAAGCGGTCCTCCAACTTGCAGGGAAACAATTTTTGGGGGTTTAGTGGCGGGATTGGCACTCCAGCCACTGTAAAACAACTCACAACTGCTCAATTTAAACAGGCACGATACCATTCTGCTCTCCATGGCGGTAGCTCTGCTGCAGCCACCCGTAGGAAGGCTGCACGCACCATGAAGGGGATGAGGGAAAGCCTTTGGGAGCCTCATCCTTGAACGAGTCGAAACCGTTGGAGAGCTAATAGGGTCAGGCCTATTAGCAGACTGGGGAGTGACCAGATCTCTGTAGGTGGGTATACCTACTTTTGGTCTGGTCAGTCTGATGGCTGCCATACTCAGGGAGTAGCTGTTGCTGTAGCGGATCGACTCCTTCCGATGGTGTCTGATGTCACTCCTTTCAATGAGCGTTTTATGAGACTCAGGCTAAGACACTCCTTGGGTGTCTTGTCTGTTGTCTCAGTGTATGCTCCAACCACAGTGAGAGATGTCTTGTTGAGGGAGACATTTTGCTCGCAACTTCACTTGTTGGTTGAAGGGTGCCTACGAGGTGACACTCCTCTGGTCATGGGTGACTTCAGTGCGATCACTGGCACTGACAGGGCTGGCTATGAGGATTGTGTCGTTCCCCATGGGTCTGGAGACCGGGGTGAAAGTGGCTCTATGTTCCTTGACTTTGCAAAAGGTCAGGGGCTGAGGGTCGTTGGATCTGCAGAAGTGCCCAGTTGTGAATTCTGACCACAGATTTATTGTTGCTACAGATTCAGCTTAGATCCAGTAGGCTACCACCTACTAGGAGAATGAGGCTGGACTTAGCCAGACTCCAAGATCAAGGTGTTTCTGATGAGTTTGCACACAGTTTGTGTGAGGAACTTGTAGACTTGGGTACGACTGGTGACTCTAATGTGATGTGGGAGACCTTCCGTGATAAGACCCTGATGGTGGCCATGGGTTGTGTTGGTGTTGCTGGTGTTCCCAGAAGGAGGAGTTTCATGTCGCAGGGCACCCTGGATATTATCGAGAGGAGTCGCAGTGCACAACTTGGTGGCAACTCCAATCTGTACTGGGAACGGAGACGGACGGCTATGAGGGCTCTGAGGGCAGGTAAGGAGCCGTTTGTTAGACGAATCTGTGAGCAGGTAACACACCATCTGTGGTTTACTGACCCACGTCCTGCTTACAGAGGAATCGAAGGATTACGCACATCTGAATCTGTTCCTTGGAGACTTGCAGTCAGGGCGGGTGATGGAATGGTCCCTACAGATGACACTGTAGTTGTGACCCACTGGGCCAGCTACTTTGAGCAGTTGTTTAAAGCTGACCCTCCAGCTAGGATGTTGGACATCTCTAGGTCCATGGTTCTCAAGGCTGATTCTCTGATCACCTACGAACCACCCAATCTCACTGAGATTGCACGAGTGGTGAATCAGCTAGGGGAATGGAAGGCTGGAAGGATCTGTAATATCCAGAGTGACCATCTCCAGGCTGTCCTCCTGGCATTGCAGGCAATCTTTGCTTCCAATTGGGAGTCAGACATCATCCCAACTGACTGGAAAACGGGACTTGTAGGCCCTGTCTGGAAAAGGAAGGGTGATCACCTGGACTGCGGCAACTATAGGCGGATAACACTGCTTTCAGTGCCGGGTAAGGTCCTTGCTAGGGTCATCCTTAGCAGGATCCATGATCACTTGCTTGCCTGTCAGCGACTGAAGCAGTCTGGTTTTACGCCTAAGAAGTCTACCATCAACCGTATCCTGGCATTGAGGGTTCTCATCAAGCGCAAGCAAGAATATTGGAAGAGGTTCTTTGCAGCCATTGTCAATTTTCGTAAAGGATTTGACTCAGTTGACCGAGTTGCCTCGAGGGACATCCTGGGACTTTGTGTGATCCCTCCAAACTATTGTGTTCTATAGTGTTCTAACCCAATATGTGATCTTACCCGCATTAAACTCATCCAGTTACTGCGATTAAACATTTAGTTCTTTATTAAGAAATATCAACATCAGTATTAAATCTTTCAAATTATATCTGTAAATAAAGGTGATGTAATTGCATCATCTATGCAAAAACAAGAAACAAATTCACTTATTTATGAAAAGAAATTAACCAAGATGCCAATTTCCATTTAGGAAAAAGTTAGGACACCCTTACATTTGTCACTATTTAAAATTCCTAGAATTAGATTCAGGTGCAGCATATCAGGTGAAGATGATCAGAACATCATTACAGAGCTTTTTGGTGGAGCCTGTCTTATTTAAACCACAAACATTTAGTTTGGTTTGCTCTTGATTGTTGAAATGAGTGGTATCACCATGGTGAGATACAAAGAGCTCTCTGAGGTCTTCAGAAAGAAGCTTGTTTGTTGCATGGCCAGGGCAGGCTGTCCTAGCAAGTTCAACCCAAGAGCAGTCCACAAGATGCTGAAAGAAGTCTCCAAAAATCCTAAAATGTCATCACGGGTCATACAGGAAGCTCTTGCCACAGTTGATGTCAAGGTACATGCATCCACCATCAGAAAGAGACTGGTTTACATGGGAGCTGTGCAAGGAGGAAATCTTTGCCATCAAAATAACTCTGCATCACAAAAGCATCTGGGCAACACTGAAGTTTACCGGAGACCACCTAGACAAACTTTTGGAACAACGTGCTCTGGACTGATGAATCTGAAATTGAATTATTTGGGTGCAGTAACAGAGGACATGTTTGGCATAAACCAAAGACAGCTTTTGAGCAAAGGAACCTCATACGTACCAACTGTGAAGCAGGGGGGTGGAAATGTCATGGTTTGGGGCTGCTTTGCTGCAGTAGAATCTGGCCAGCTCACCATCACAGAATGCACTATGAATTCTTCATCATATCAGAGGGTGCTTGAGGATAATGTGATAATATCTATACAGAAGTTGAAGCTGAAGTGGGGGTGGACCATGCAACATGACAATGACCCAAACATTCTAGTAAATCTACCAAGGAATGGCTTAGAAGAAAGAAATTGAAAGTTCTGGAATGGCCAAGTCAAAGCCTGGATCTGAATCCTTTTGAGATGCTGTGGGGTGATTTGAAGTGGAAGTGCACGCAAGACACCCTTCAAACATCACACAGCTTAAGGAATTCTGCATTGGAGAGTGGGGAAAAGATTGATAGATGGTTATAGAAAGCTTCTCGTTCAGTTTATTTCAGCCAAAGGGGGAAATACTAGCTATTAGGGCACAGGGTGTCCTAATTTTTTCCTCAGTAGCAATTTGCATCTTAGTTAATTTCCTTTGTTAAATAAGTGAATTTATTTCTTGTTTTTGCATATGCGATGCCATTGCATCACCTTTACTACACATATATTTTGAAAGAAGATTTAATATTGATATTTTGATATTTCTTAATAAAGAATTAAATATTTAATGGGGTGTTTAATGTTTTCACATGACTGTATACCTGGGCCAACTCCAATTGAGGTGTACCATTCTCTGACTAACACATGCAAATTTCACAAGCTGTAACTTAACAGCCATGAGGTAGATATGCACATTCTTCCTTTACAACGTCTGTCAACTCCATGGATTAAATCTGCTTGATCCTTTCTGGGTTTCCCAGGTAACAAGCCCTTGTTCCTCTCTTCATCTCTTCCCATCAGTCAGATGACAACCGGAGTCAAATTGAAGACTCCAGTTCTGGCCTACAAAGTAATGAATTGAGTACCATGCAAAAAATGGGGAAAGTAGCTAAGACTTGTGATTTGAAAGGATTCCAGAAAGACCCTGCTCTTGTACCCCTGAGCATGGCCATAAATTATGGGGAGATGGGGAGGTTGTAACCCCTCTAATTGTCAAAACCAGCCAATACAACCCCCTGCACCCCCCTAAATGGGTGGAGGCCTCAAACCCCCAAATGCTCACCCCAAAATTATACTCTTGCCTTTGCATGACTGTTAATTTGTGTTTTGTTTCAGAATGTTAAACAAATGGAAAGACAATTATAAGGAAAGGTCAATTTTTTATGTAGCCTAAAACAGCTGACCCTAAGCATTTTGCTAGCAAGTCAGTAAAGCTTTCACACAATTTACCAAAGCTTTTTGTTTAACTTTGTGGTGTTTCAAATTTGTTAAAGCCTTAGACAACTGCTTCATTTATTATTGTGGATGTTTTATTATGGATGTAAATAATAATTGGCATCTTACATAACTGTCATCTAAAATTGAACCGTTAGACTGTTTTCTGTGTGTCTGCATACAAATATGTACGGAGCAATAAAGGACTTGGCCAGGCAGAAATCTGTCATGGTGGGTTTCAGAAAAGACCAAATTGAAAGTCGTTTCCATATCGTGTGAGAGGACTGACTTCACAATGTTAGGCAGATGCTGACCATATGTCAACCACGGTGTAAGGAGACAGATTTTGATTTTTTGAGAAAGCAAACAGCACAAATTTTGTTAGAGCAAAGCATCAAATGAATAATCATACGTTTTTTGTATCTAACTATTCCTTATTTTGTTCATAAAGAAATTAGTACCTTCATCTCCTCCCATCAGTAAGAGGACAACCAGGGTCAAATTGAAGACCCTAGTTTTGACCTACAAAGTAATGAATTGAGTACCATGCAACAAAATGGGGAAAGTAGGTAAGACTTGTGATTTGAACATGTCTATTCCTGATACATTTCTATATCATCAGTCATCATAGTACACTAATAAATATTAATAGCAGGTCAGGGCAGCCTTCGGTGTGCGTGTGATACTTTCCACAGAAACAACATTCACTTCAGCAATGTATCCAATAAATACATTTCCTTTGTGATTTTTTAGTCATTTCCCTTGCACTGGCATGAACTTATACACTATTGACATAATTTAATCATGTTGTTTTTAAAATGTTTGTGATTATGATTATTGTATATTTGGAGTTGTATTTGAACTTCCCATACAACATCTTCCCTGGGAAAGTGTAATTCACAGCTCTTAATGAATTTTTTTGTATTCTCATACAAAGAAATATTCTAGGATTATAAGATGAATACAAACATACAAACACACAATCGTTTTATAGAAATGGAAACATTTTCTTAGACAAAAAATGCAAATAGTTATTATGGTTTTCTGGTATTAATAACGCTGATTAAATGAATATATATATCTAATGCAGCTGAAGAGAAGTAATTTTCAACCTACAATTTTCTGTCTATATGTCAAGACTACATATCATGACTACACCACCTGTTGTCCCTTTAATATTACATAATGTTGTCATTAAAACCATGAATTGTTTTCAGTCATTCAAGAAATTCAGAAAAAAGTTCTGAAAGCAAACAAAGAACAAGATATCTGGTGCAACATTTAAATCTAAATGAATTCATGACATCTTTTCACAAACATGCCAATAGATGAAGCAGTGTGCTCATTACATAACTGCACCGAAAAAGTGCAACAATGGGAATAAATATGATTTATATATGCAATAAGTAGTTCTTCAGTGGTGTGAAGGGCAAATCGTTCTCTTGTGAGTCTCCAATCAACACTGCACCACCAAAAAAACAAATCACGTGCCAGGTTACCTCCATAGCAGTGGTTTTCATATAATGGAAAATCCATTTTATAGCTATGAATTGCAAACATTTCCTGTGTCAGATTCTAAAATATGAATCTGGGGATGCATTGTTGGTTATCAGAGCTCTTTTATTCCATCCCAGTTGTACATTATAAAGAATATATTAGGTATTTAATCATAATGTTTTACAGCAAGACAAGCCAGTGAGCCCAAGAAGGGATCCTTTGTTATGGTAACACTTCTTCTGAGAGTTTTGTAATATTCTCTCATCCAAACATTATGTTTCCATTGTCGGGTCACCCCATGGTATCAAACTCTCCAGCTAGCCAGTTAGAAAAGTTTGCCTGTTCTACTGTAGGTTTAAGATGCATAGAGGGCATTTGGCACTTTGGCCCACTGCCCAGGTATTTATAGCAGGGACACAGCAGATCTCACCAATAGTCTCAGTGTTCTGGCATGCCATTTAGTGAGTGTTCTCACACACTGAGTTGTGATTGAGGCTCGAGATGTTCTCTAGCTTAAAGGTTGCCTTAGTTATTTTAATTCTCAGCACAGATGCGGACACATTTTTTATTAGATCATTTGTTTTTGGGACAAAAACATCACAGCTCTTCTGAGCTACTCATGATGTTTGCTATATGTTCTAGCCAAATATGCATACATGTTCCTATTAGCAACTCCGGATAGGCTTGTGTCCGTATAGATCCATCAGATTTCCATACCTGCTTTTCCAATGCAGGGTTGCAATGGACATGCCAAAAAATTGGTGCTGTAAGTTTTGTGTCCTTTAAAGTGCTTGCAGAGAGTAGCACCTATTATCACTATAATCAATAAAATCAGCATAGCAGGAGGGACACTATTCACAGAGTTTGAATATGAGAAAAAGCAAATACTTAGTATAAGCATAGCACTCCAGTCGCTGTACAAGAACCCTATAGTAAAAGTAACCTTGCTCACACCTTAAAACATGTTAGCTTAAATAGAGAGAAGAGGACCCCACTTTATATCAGTCTGGGCATCTAAAGTGGCACCCCACAGCCAAAGTACTGCCTCTGCCTTAACAAATTGCTGTAATTGTCTGTAGCTATTTGAAGGAAGTGGTTTATGTAATGTATTCAGGTACCTCCAAGTTATATTAAAATTTAAAGGAGTTGATCTCTGGCATTTTAAATACAGCTACCACAAGAATTAATTCCTGGTCTGATGCATTTTACTTATATTATCCATTTTCATTATGCTGTCCATTCAGTTTTTGTGGACATGCGGTATATTCACAGGCTTCTTAGTGAACTTAAATACAATGGTCCACGGTTAAAAAAAGAAAAGAAAAAGAAAAGAAAAACTCAGGGCATGAGGATAAACATCTATTTTTTTTATCGGCTTACGGCTTCCAGGGAAAAAGAGAGATGAGATGAGAAATTGCCTACTGGTGTTCCTCTACAAACCTTCCAGGTCACCATTCAGATTCATTAGCATTCTGGCCACATCGCTGGTACAGTGCTGCCCAGACTTACCTGCATGTTTCCTGCCCCTCCACCTCCCACCGTCTACTTGGCTGTAGCGTGACTCCAGTGTAAAGGCACATCGCCAGCCAGCCGTGTGTGCAGACTCATGCCAACAGACGCGTATGTGGGCACCCGGCGACACGAACGGCCGAAAGCAGGCCTGGGGAGGGAGGCTCTGCTGCGGCACTGTCTGCCGAGCGAATCCCTGTGGTGAGGCTGGAATTCGCACTCCTCTGCTTGTGGGCCGGGGCGTCGCTCTCGCCGCATCGTGCTTCCCGGAGTGGGTAGCGGAGGCACAGGGAAGGTGTGCATGGAAAGGAGGGAGGAGGATGCAAATTCAGGTCACGGTCTTTGCTGGATGAAAATTCTCAACAAGGCAGAACAGTGAATTAATAAGTTATGCATTTCCTGATGAATAAATAATCCTGGAATGCCTGAAAAGCACATATGTGCGCGTGTGTGCTGTTCTGTTTGGAGGCTAGAACAAAGCAAGGACATCTGAATCTCTTTTTTAAAGTCATTCAGCTTCATGAAAATCAGATGCATCCCTTAGGGGCCGATCCATTCATTTCACAGTCCTGATGACACGGGGAGCAGATGTCATTGTTAATTAATGCCTATTATAATTGCAAACATCAGCAATGTCAAACTATGACTAAAAAACACTGGAATTATAAACAACAGATGCTCCATGTTCTGGCCTTGTAGAGGCAGAGGCTATCGTATCTGGGTCAGTATGATAAAGGAAGCATTGAAATGAAGCTTCAGATCTGGTGGTATGTGGGATTATATGCACTGTCAGTCTCTGAGTGTCTTATCGCTTTTTCCATTGGTTTACTTGGTTCCCAGTGGAGAAGCTCCCTCTGAGACAGTGATTGACAGCACACGGTCATAACGTTCCCGGTGAGCTTTGGAGCTTCATTTCTATTCAGTCCCATTGCTAGTAAAAACTGATATTCTGTCAAGTGCTGTTTCAAGTATTTTCAAATTCTCAACCAAAAGACAATTGTGAATCATTTTCATTTTTCCCCCAAATAGAGCTCAAATAATGGACTGTGTGGTAGCTCAGTGGATAGCACAGGTGTCTGTGTTTCATTCCTACCCCCTGCCCTGTATGTGCAGTTTACATGTTCTCCCCAGGTTTGCATGGGTTCCTTCTGGGTACTCTCTGCTCCCCACACTGTCAAAAAACAGGTTAATTGAATTACACCTGCATATGTGTGTTGAGCACCTGCTCATTTACCTAAACAATTAGTACCGGTTGGCCACACCCCCCGTTCAAGCACCTGCCACTTGAAAAGTCTGTATACATCACTGATATCCATCCATCCATCCATCCATCCAGCATCTTCTAACCCAGTGTTTCCCAATCCGGTCCTCAGGGACCCACAGACAGTCCATGTTTTTGCTCCCTCCCAGCTCCCTACAGGAGCAAAAATGTGGACTGTCTGGCAAGGAGCTCAGAGGGAGCAAAAATGTGGACCAGCTGGATTGGGAAACACTGGTCTAACCCATCATCCTGGTCAAGTTTAGGGAGGCCTGGAGCTCATCCCGGGCAAACAAATGGCAGACACATGGGAAGAACATGCAAACAGAGCAGAGGTCAAATTCAACCACCCAACCCTGAGGCAGCATCGATTTCGTGTCTGCAAACGGCCCATAGTGTGTGATTGTGAGTGTCCTACAATGAACTGCAGCAGGGTTCTCCCTACCTTACATCCCTTGCCTCATAGAATAGGCTCCAGGCTCACCATGACCTTTTGCTAGATAAATGGAAGATGGATGAATACAATGCGGTCGTGTGCAAACACGATTAATTTAAAATGACATATTTTGGGTCCATTGGAGCTCAGTGCATTAGTGCTTTCTGCCATCTCAGGCATAGTTTTGCACTGAATTCTAACTGTAATGTATTATGCTGAGAGTGCTGCATTCTGTGATTTATAGTATTTAATAGAAATTGATATACTGAACGACTGGCATCCTGTGCAGGGTGTACTCCAGCCTTATGCCCTGCACCGCCTGCAATAAATAATTACAGACGGGCATGGTGACGCATACAGGGACAACCCGCGTTGAGGCTCAAAACAAGGCAAGGGACTTTATTTAAGTAAAAAAAAGTAAAGCAAAACAAAAGAAGCAAAAGGAACCATGAGGAGTCTAAAACACAGGTAGGTGGGTAGAAAGCAATGAACTAAAGCAGGGGGCAACACAGGAACAAACTACACAATTAGGTAACAAATACTCACAGCAAAACTGAGACCAAACACAAGGCAACACAACTGACTCAATGACAAGTTAACGAGAAGAACAGGGGCAGGTACATAAATACACACACAATGAGGGGAACAAGAGTCAGGTGTGGGCATTTGATAATCACTAAGAACACAGAAGCACAGGTGAGGGCAATCAGACAAAGGATCCAACACTAGGAAAGACTAAAATAACAAAGATATCAGATCAAGCCAAGGACACTGGGGTGACCAGCAGTATCTGCTGGCCAACAGGGACACTGACATGACGAAGAGGAAGCAGGGGACGATCCTGAGAACTCTGATAAACAGTTAGAACATGGATGGATGGATGAATATCTAATGCTGCAGATGAAAGGAATAAATCACTTATCTAATAAACCTTTAAATATAAACCTCCTTCTACACAAATACTCACACTATGCATATTCTGTGCGCAATGGCAAAGGAGAGAGTTCGATACTGCGGGACACAACTTAATATTTTAAATACAAATGTTTGTTTATTAGAGGGATGAATAAAGCCCAATTAAATATTGGGGGGAGATGTGCCCCCCATACTTCCAGTTCATACTCCCCAGTCTGTGCTTATAATTATGACCAGAGTCATTGCAAGACATAAAGCTGTACTGGGGCACGGGCCCCCCACCCCCCATTACCCTCATGATTTGAATATGAGATTTTACTGGGACCCAGCACATAAGTACTGGGACACATGCCCCAGTAGGGGTCTAGCGACACCCATGATAATGATTATAATTTTCTAAAAATAATAACAGTAATCCACCCGTATTCCTTTAAGAGGCACCGGTCACTGACTGTGGATGAGGCTATTAGCTACAGTTTTTTGGGGGGTTTATATCGTGACTAACCGGGGAGGTTATAAAGAAGGCTTGATATTTACAGCACATGGCAGCCTGCGCCAGACAGAGAGCCTTCGAGCACGGCGGCTGTGTACTGGTGCTGAGCTGCGTGGGAACGCGTGCTGCACACCCAGCAGTCGCTCCACTTCCGCCATGCCGGCTGCAAGATGCTCCTCCTTCATCGGGAGAACAGAGAAAGCGAGCCGTTCCATTCATTCACACCTCCCCGCTGCCTTTGCCCAGGGGGGTGACTCAGCGGCCCAGCTGATGGGACGTCACGACGTCACGCCGGCAGCCTCCTCCTCCTCCTCCTCCTCCGCCTCACTCGGTACATCTTGTCTACAGCACACCACGATCCTCCTCTCCCGCTGCTCCAGTGGCATGCTTGTCACGCACCGGCGTCTGCCCGCGCGAGCCCCTCAGCCCCCAGCACGAGCCACCAGCACGAGCCCCCAGAACGAGCCCCCTGCCGACCTCCTGCCACTCCACGGTCGTCACGTTCAACAGAGTGATGTACCCCCCCCAATATCCCACATTTGTCTTTTCGTACTTCCCGTGAGGAAGATTGACACTGAGCTTTAAATAAAGCCTTACAGCTGATACATGTCACTCTCACTCACTGACATAATCCTGCAATTTATTCCTTTTTTCTGGGTTTCTGTGAACCTGTGATTACATTTTTGTCCATCTCAAAATACGACTGTTCCCACCTTATCAATTATGGAAAATAATGCACCACTTATAATTTATTTAAACCAATATATATTTATATAAAGAAATCTCATTCACCAAATTGAACTGTTCAATTAGAGCTGCAAGGGCGAGAGTCACAGAGAAAACCAGATATCAGAATGAATTTATTCACAGGTTAACCACAAGTATTTTCTTGACAACTTATAAACTCATATCCTTTTGTATTTAATTCCTTGAGCATGCGAAACAGATACCTAATTATATTGCTTGAACATTCAACCTCATCCAAGTCAAGAATGGCCTCCAATGTTTTGTGTGCAGCTTCCATTCTCTCATGTTGGCTTCAAATACACTTAATAACTCTTCACACACAGGTATTCATCAGTGTTGGCTCCTAATTCTACAACATGATTATCCATCCATCCATCCATCCATCCATCCATCCATCCATCCATCATATAACTATTTATACAGCACAGGTGTGCTGTGGGGATCTGGAGTCTACCCCAGGCAGTGTAGGACACAAGGCTGAGAAGTATCCTGAAAGGGATTCCAGTCAATCAAACACACACACAATGGGCAGCTCTCACGTAATTGCATTTTAATGGATAGTGGATAAAAAGCCCAAATGATAAGGGTGGGGGGGGGGTACTGAATACAAGCCCCAGGTGTGGTGCAGCAGTGCTATATTGTATTCCTCTGTCTCCATTCATCTTTTGAGGTTTATCTGTTATGGCTTGGTAGTGCTCACACTGACGAAAGGGGTGTTTTGAAATATTGAGTCTGACCACATAATCAAAAGCTATACTTGATTCACCACTCAGCAAGACACTTTTCTGCATAAAAGCATTTAGTCAAAACAAAATCTTTAGCCTTGTGATACCTTAGTGCCTCATCTTTTGTAATAATGTTTGTCCTTGGAGGTTTATGTGACTTTACCTGACTTTAAGTGTTTCCGCACAGAAGGCTAAGAAATAAAAAAAACAGGGCCTAAATATTTTAGTGTAGTTGATATCAGACAGATGAAATTAGCATATTATTCAGAAAATACAAAATGTACCATAATTATAAAGGTTGCTTCCAAGAAAATTCTGCACATAAGTCATAGCATAAAAATACATGTTTTAAAATATGCGGCATGTATAGAATGACTGGGTAATAAGCTTAAGAGACATGAGTGCCAGCTATGCAAATGTATTCCTGATTGCTTCAAAATATTGGAACACATGAGATTTATGACACTGGGACGTCTAAACCATTTAGTGGGGATTATAAGAAGCCAGAGAAATAATGTGCCAACTGCTTTGCTATATCTATGGAACACTTTTTATTACTATTTTCATTTTCAATGCAACTACCAATCCAACTACACAACCAGCTTCATCTACCTGTATGTTAAGAGGATGGTCCTCATCATTAAAAATGGAACACACAGATTTGCCAAGATTAGCTTTACTACCCAGTAAGATTCCTCTGGGTATTTTAAGAAAGCAGAACAAATTACAGGCCTTAACATGCATGCTGCTAAAATATATTGTAGTTTAGAAATTCCACTTCAATAGGAGTCATTTTCACCATTTTGATATTTACTGGGTAATTATTGACAAAACTTATTTGATATCTAAAATGTACTTGCTGTAGTGTTTGATATCATGTGTTACACCTTTTCTGATATTGATTAATGAAACAAACAATCATTTTCTTATATCTGGGTGTTTTCCTGTCTTCTCTGCAAAAGGTTTTTTATCATGTTGCTCATTACGAATTGAAGTCGCATTTTTACAGTATGTGGACATGTCTGTAGTCCTGGCATATAGCCCCAAATACAGGAGCAACAGTTTAAGTCATATTCAATTTTTCATTAGTATCACTTACACTTACAGTTCTAGAACTGTGGAAAGCAATGCAAAACAAAAAAAAGTGAAAAACTGAATAATAATATACGTATAAATGACATATAAACAAAGTTGATTTCTATCAAGACATATTTAATGTTTGAAATATTTTTTTCTATTACTTGTTGTATAATAGTTGTGTAATTGCATATATCTCTTAATTCCGGTCTTCTTTTTCATATTTGGTGCTGAAGTGCCGCGGGGATCTCTCTGACGCTAATTATGAGTACAAGACCAAATTTGTCTCTATTTCCTTTTTCTGTGGAGAATCCTCGCCATCCTATTGGCTGTGTGATGGAACAGGAAGTATAACCATTTATGTCCTTTGCAGACAAACTCGCAGAACACCATACCGCGCTGTTTCATAACTAATCTCCTTACCTTGCCTAGTCCATTCATATACATGAGAATTCTGTTGTTTATTCATAATTTTTTTCTGTTGTACCAATGGAAATGTTTAATAAGATAATAATAAATATTTGTGTAATTCTTCCATTAAAAATCACGTTAATCCAGCAATTTAGATTTTTGTGTGCAACATTACTTTTTCGTTTTACTACAAAGAGGAAATCCGACACCAAGATGTTCATCCGAAAATTGCAAAATGTAGGCAAGACTCACAAATTTTTGCTCTCTACAAAGTCTATTCATCATAAATGATACTGATATAGTTATACTGAATGAATGACATCAGCGTAGCTCTGAAAGAAATAGCCACTTCTTCACCCGCGTCTTTCTCATTACACTTTGGCCAATTTCCGGATTTTTAAAGTGAATAAATATTTGTTGGATTTTAAAAGTTTTTATGCTAATAAGAAAGAACGATTTGTTTTCCGGGCATTCGACATACATGTCATTCGTGATAACGGTTATGTAGGCATTGGCAAACTGGTCATACACCGTTACTTTCTATGTAAGGACAGGAAGGTTCCCCGCGGCTCTGATTCTGATTCATAACCAAGGGTATGCCGCAGCTTCTGGCCAAGCATGTGAAAATGTCGACGATGAGGGGCGGGATTGTCGGCTCATACCAATCAAAGCTTAGCTGTGACATAAGATCTTCTGTAATTAACTACAAAAACGCCGATTTTGTTCAAAGAAACTCCCACGTAGGATACAATAAATAAATAATCCGAAAAAAGAAAATCCGAGCAAAGTTAAGAACCAATCAGCACACAGAGAATACCGGAAAACGTACATTTCAAGGGCAGATGGGCGGAGAATCGGATGTGATTGAAGGATAATGAACCCAATGACTGCCGAGGGGTGTCGATTGACATGGTAATTCCCTATAGTACGTAGACGACGGATTTTCCGGGATCCTGAGTCGCGTTGTGTAGGCGGAGTTTGTGGAATAGGGTTACAAGAGAAGCGGAGGCTGGCAGTCAGCAAAGCAGTACTCGGACACGGTAAGGTCCTAGGGTTTTATATAAAATACGGGCGCGCATATAGATTTGCTTCATTGTCAAAATGGTTTTGATTTGGACTCAGTTTGGTTTAAAACACAGAAACCTAAAGTGTAAAGTTCGTGTTATACACAGAAATGACAACTGGATAATGGGGGTAAGATTTAAAACTATTACTCATGATTTTCATAGTTTTTATCATTTTAAAATTCCATTTGTATTTAATGCATTAATACTTATTCATGTTACCTCGCAAACCGTTTTTGTTTGTCATTATTGGTATCATGTCTGTTACAAGTGATTTTTGTGCAAGTCTTCAGCGTTTTCACAAAACTTCTACTTGACCAGAAATAAAACGTGTCAAAGCGTTAAACATCTTCTGTTGAGCATTTATTCTATAGACTGTACAGCATGTTTTTCCAGAATTAACTTTTTTTATAATGCAAAGTATTTCTTTAATCCATACGTAATTTATTTTATCCATACTATAGCATCTTATCTCAAAACACCGTTGGTTCGATTCTAAGTTTCCGAAGTTGATTGATAGTTTAATGATGCAATGGATTTACACGGTAGATTGTAGGTCTGAATGGTTTGTAATGTGCCTTCTTGAAACTGGATTAAAAAAAGGATGTAAATTGAGGGTTGCAGGACTATATTTATCATTTGTACCATTACTTCAGTTAAAAAAATACATGTCTTTATTGTATTGTACTAAATCTAAATGATGTTTTAAGTTTTGTCGAGTTAAAATGCTCATGGTTCCCGGTAATCCGGGGTTATTTTAGGAGTTACTTGACGTCAGCCTGATAGTATAGCCGGCTATTTCATATTTGGGGAGTACATCTCGTCAGTCGTTTCCCAAAGGACCGGCTGATCACGATTAGGGAGGAAATAAGGTAAAACGCTCCTGTATGTATGGTTACACTGCCAAGTCTGGGTGTATTCGCTATCAGGTTAATGTTAAAGCATTTGTGTATACCGGTTTCTTTTTTTCTCGTTCTGTCAAATGGATCTTTCTCGGCCGCACACGAGTTGCCGCATTCCCGGTGCCAGCCATTCACACGGTGATCTTTTGTTCATTCACGGATATTTTTTTATGCCACAAATTGGCTGTATCGACAGTTTTTTACGGGTTGTCTTTGCAACTCGGTCTCCGTTATATCGACGTTGTAGCAGTTAGTGTTTCCTTGTAGAAACAGCTTTGTTGTATCAGACAGGTTTCGTTGATGTACTTGCATGTGCATTAGGTAATCATTTGTCATTTGCAATAGACCCTGTCCATAGAAGCGGTAATACTGATATCATGGTATCGCTTTATCCAATAGAACGCACTTCTTTGAAAACAGTTATGTAGAAGACGACTTAATGTGTCTGGGATTTCGACTTTTTAAGTGGACAGACCGGCAGCAAACCAGCTATTCCGCACTTTTGTCTTTAGAAGGCTGAACACCCAATTAACCAGTTGTCCTTGTGTTTCTAGTATGTATCCTGTATGCTGTGACAAACGCATTATCTGTAGAATTCTATAAAATGAGCCCGACCAGTTTATGCTGCTTTATACCCCTTGAATGGAAAACGGGTTTCTGTCTGCAGTGCATCCCCACGGCTTAGTATGAAATACTTCAACTGTGTACTTCAGATGAATGCATACTCTTCATCACTTTTCATTGCTCATAATTTTATTTTCTTAATTTAATTGTTTCTGGAAATTAGGAGTGCACCCAGTCACAATGCTTTATAGCGGCTTGCATACAATCCATGTGATAGCCTTTCATTGAATTTCCTTGTGCATTCATCCACTAACTTGATATGTACCTTACTGTGCTTTTACTCAGCTGTTGGTAGCATGACTAGCTAACTTTCATGGCCTTGTTTGTCAGCAAGCCAAGGTGGTCCCAGAAGTGCACTGTCTGTCCATCAAAGCTATGGGGAAGGACTACTACAAAACCCTGGGCATCCAGTCTGGCGCCAATGAGGATGAAATCAAAAAGGCATACAGAAAAATGGCCCTCAAATTCCACCCAGATAAAAACAAGGACGCCAATGCAGAAGAGAAGTTCAAGGAGATCGCAGAGGCCTATGAGGTGCTGAGTGACCCAAAGAAGAGGACCATCTATGACCAGTTTGGGGAAGAAGGTGAGAACTTCCTGACATTTCAGTTTAGCTGTATTATGTGGAATCAGTACCAAGTGAATAATAGCCTTTATGAATAAATCTCCTGAAAGCAGTTTCTATATGATGGAAATCCCAGGTGGGCTAATTATTTGTGGAAGCAATAAATGTCTATCAATTGTGAAATTGAGCCAGAATACTTACAAGTTATAGAATTCATGAAGTGGATGAGAACTTTTGAAGGCGGTAGCACAAATGAGTACTATACAGCTTCCAAAATAGAAATAAACTGGCTGCATAGTGCAGAAAAACCAAAAATAAGACTGAAGTAACAGTGTGATTTCAGCTTAGGCCACACAGTGTGATTCACTGTTTCTCTCGCACGCCCTCTGTGCCATGCCATGTGCCAGGATAATCAATCTATCTTTAGCTGTATACAGATTGGTGTGACCTTAGCACTCAAAAACTACAAACAGTGGGTCCTTTTACTTCCTGTCACATAGTTACTTCTTCCATGTAAAATACCTGGAATTCCAGGAACAAGACTATCTGGGGAATGTATACTGGCCAACAGAACAGAACTATGTAGAGATTTTTGCTACTGATGCTGTAAATATTTACAGGACAAATTTAATGAGGACTGTCAAAATCAGTAACGTGTACCGGGCATGAGAGGCACTGTGTCAGTGATTTGTTCAGCTGAGGAGAGCCTTAAGTACTGTAAATGCAGGCAGATGCTCTTGATATATTCAAACTGACAGCAAACGCTGCTAAATTCATCCATGGGATAATAATGCGGCAGGGTGCTTCACAGAAGCCTGCACCTTCAGAGCCCAGCTGAAGTGTGAATTTACAATTCTGGCTACTCAGTTTGATGCCAGGTACAAAAATTTTAAGGTTGAGCTGAAGAGGGTGTTCAAAATGCAGGACAACTCACCAGGTGTTGTATGGTGTAAACAAAAATAAGTAAAATACATAATACATACATAAATAAGTCCGATATCAGTATGATAAATCATGAGAATAGTTTGGTTATGAGTCACACAACATTTTGCTTCTGTACTATATTTAACCAATGTAATCCTCTGTTAAAGAGTAATGGACTGCAAAAGATATTAGAGTAATTGATAGAGTATAATGTGTGGATATCTTTTCCAAATCTTTGTAATCCTCCTGTGGAGAAACGGACATGTTGTCTAAATAACATATGGTTTATGGGCTGTTGTGTTTGTACAAGTTTCCAAAGAGAAGTATGTATTTGTATAGTGATTAGCTATTAGAGATATGATAGATGTCATTTCAAGTTCAGAGGTGCTGTAGCTAACAACTAAGGTTGTTCACATCCAAAAGTGAAGAAAATCAGTTCTAGTGCAAGCAAACTGTACTTTTTCATGCATCCCCAAGACTGATTTACTTTTGCCATGTCTTGTGGCATGTTATTTAGGATGTAACAGGATACTTGTATATTTGGCAATCTTCATATAATAAAATATTTTATGTAAATTTAATGTCAAAATCCTCCCATATTTGGCTCTGCAGGTCTTAAAGCTGGAGGAGGTGGATCAACTGGAGGCCAGGGGAACACCTACCATTACACCTTCCATGGAGACCCCCATGCCACCTTTGCCTCCTTCTTTGGTGGCTCCAACCCATTTGACATTTTCTTCGGGTCAAGCCGCACCCGAGGCTCTAATAATGGTTTCGGAGACCATGACATGGACATTGAGCTGGACGGGGACGACGACCCTTTCAACGCCTTCAGCCGCTTCGGTTTCAACGGCATCAATGGGTTTCACCACGGTGGTGGAGGCGGTCGTCGTCACCACGCCGACGCCCTGCACAGCCGCCGCAAGGTGCAGGACCCACCGGTGGTGCACGAGCTCCGAGTCTCCCTGGAGGAGATCTTCCACGGCTGCACCAAACGCATGAAAATCACTCGGCGGCGCCTCAACCCAGACGGCAAGACTTTGCGCACAGAGGACAAGATCCTCAACATCATCATCAAGAGGGGCTGGAAGGAAGGGACCAAGATCACCTTCCCCAAAGAGGGTGACGAAACGCCAGAGAACATTCCTGCCGACATTGCTTTTGTCCTCAAAGACAAAGGGCACCCCCACTTCAAAAGAGATGGCTCCAACATAGTCTTCACCGCCAAGATCAGTCTTAAAGAGGTAGGTTTCTAAAATCCAGGATTCCCAACACTGTAGCAGACAATTTCTTAGCAGACAAAGTGTTCAACATAAAATGACAGCTTGAGGTCACATGGGCAGCTACAGTACAAATATTGTGCACAGACGCATGGTCTCCTCAGAGGCATGAGTTAAAACAAACAGGGGGCTTCTTGACCTCTAGCCCCTGACCACCTGCTGCCATTTAAACTATTTAAAGCTGTATTCAGTACATTTGGAGTGATTTAAATCTCAGTGGACTGCCATTAACCATCTGGAAATTACATTATATTCAGATATATATCTACCATTTCTGTTGCCTTCCTCAGACTTCTCTAGTTGGATCACACCTCATTAATAAATGGAGATCAGGCATCTTCTATATCCTATTAACCAGGAGTTATTAACACAAATTAAACTGTGCACTCTGCATTTACATATCTGATACACATCAGCCTATACCTGTGTTTTGAGTAGCTTGTTGATAGCTTATCCACTCTCCATGGCTGTGCCTGAAAGCCAGGCTTTCATGGATTGTAAATTAATTTAAAGACTGCAGTACAATGAGGTAGTCGTCTTAGGAATCTGGCCTAAGATGCCACAAGAGTGCGAGGTTAGACATCGGCAAATGAATAATCAATTGTGTGTCTGCACACACCTGCTCAACTGACCTCTTGTACCCATTACAAAACTGCAGGACGTTTATACTCAGTGCCTGACATTAGAAGTGACACCGTTTTAAGGGAGAAAAAAATGTATTTATTGCAGTCGCCATCCTTTCTTGATGTATTGTAGGCAGGAAGACAACTTAAAAGTTTTATGCCATATTTTTTTTTCATTTAAGTGGCAAAAACCCAAAAGAATACTGCAGTTCTTCAATCTATAGCTATTACATATACATACATTTTTTTATAATTATTTCGGAGAAAAAAAATAATTTGTTTCCATTCTTGCTTTTCAACCCCAACATATTATTCCTCTATCAGTAAGAACAAAATTCTTTTGTTGCCACATCTTCGAGGTAGCTAGCTAATGCTAGCTGGCTAACAGTAACAGCATGCAAAAACAATTTGGCCTATGTATAAAAAAAAAAAAAAAAACGTAATTTGGTTTGGAAAATATTTATATTAAGCTCAGTTCATCTGTGCAATGTGTGGCTGGAGATGCCCTAATGTAGCCTGAAAGTAAACTCTAGGGAGGGACAATGCACATAAAGTTAATAAAATCATGATGAGGTGTAATATTTATGGACATAATAGGCTAATTCAAATTCTTGTTAATTTGTTGGTTACACAAAGAATGATAAAATGTTATTAACCATTAACAGATTTCAAAGTAACGTCCCCTTCTGGAATAATTAAAAATTATGATGTTTTAAATTTTGTTTTCATTACTTGTCAGCAAATCAGTGTTACTGAAAGTGGCCTGCATTCTACTATGTGATCCACCACCCAACATTAAAGATTTTGGCACATGGACCACTTTACTCTCTCCCTTGAAGAATTTAGTGCCCTGGTGTCATGCACAGACAAACCTCAATTTGAATAGGCCAATACAAGTATGGCCAGGCAGAGACCACAGTAGCATGCGAAGATGCATACTCCTACGGAGATACATCCTTGTTCATGGGGAAATTAAACTGTCAAGACCGCAGGAAAATGAATTTGGATAAGGCAGCTCTCCAGTATTGCTGCAGACGAACCTTCAAAGACTTGATATTTTTACAGTGTGTTTAATTTTAGTCATACAGTTTAACTGTAGATTTGTTGGACCATCACCACACTGATCTACAAAATGGTGGTTCTTTTTGCTTCTGTACTGTTGGTTTCAGTAGCTGTGAATGCTCTGACTAGCCGAGCTCTCATCATTAGCATGCGTTGCAGAGTACCGGCTGTGTAGCTACAGACAGAGCAGAGCTCTAGACCCTTGCGAGTTCTGCCGAGATTCCGTGTCTCGGCAGCTGATTAAATTACAGCCCCTCGTAAAGGTTACTGTTGAATCGTGCCTAGCTGGAGTCGGGGGAGGAGAGCTTTCTGTTAGGTGAGTGTGACAGACTTTATTTAGATACCACTTACCAGCAGACAGCAAAAGACTGAACAGGGACAGAATGGCTGATTAAAACTGGGCTGGATTTTAAATTAGGTGTAAATTTTCTAAATCCAGAGGCCTCTGAAAAAAGCAGTTTTACTCCCATATCTACCTGGCATCACCGCTGTGACTGATGCAAGCCGAAATCTTAAAAGAATCCCCCACCCATTTACAGTGGAAGAAGCCCATTCGTGTTCTGAGAGTGAACATCACGAAAAAAAAAAGAAAAAAAAAAAAGGGGCGGCAGGGCTCTGGGTCTGCAGAGCGTGACTGAGCACATCGCAGTGAGCGATTGCAGTGATTTGATCTCCAGCTGCCAGATTTACGTGAGCTGCGGAGTTTCACTGCAGCAAACCCGCTTCTCCAAAGCCTGACATAATTACACACAGCAGTTTTATTCTGCTGCACTCAGCCTATTAGCAGGGGCCCTGGGACACATCATTATATAGAGGTTTTTGTTTAGCAGCTATTAATTTATTGGCAGGGTTGTGGGAGCTTTTGTACATAATACAGTTGTGTTGGTGGCCCAAGTCATTCTGCGGTTTTCTTTATATCTAAAACATCAAGGGACAACCTTTCATACTATCACACGTCGCTGTGGATTGGTCATCCCATAATATACTCATAAATGAATCGTTAGGAGTAATAGCAATTTACTTGATGCTAATCAAGTTAGCAGTGTTATCCTGGGACAGAGGCTGTTTTGAACATTTTGTCAATATTTAGCACCTTGGTAATAAGACAAGCCTTTGGTTTTATTTAGAAGAGCAAATAGCCAAGCTCCCTTCCTGGGATAAACATAGATGCCCATGGAAGTGGTTCCTAGGCATCAAAGGCTAATGTGAGGAAACCATGCTATTTTTATCGTACCTGTGGCCTGAAATAAGTACTCAAGCAGTGTTTAATACTAAAAGCTAAATTCTGCCATTTACTAAGTGATAATATGTGGTTACTTTACAGCAGAACCAAGGATAAGACTGGAGTTAAATTTTAAAAGCATAATACCTTACTGCTGATTTAAAACCAATGTTTGTCTGCTGTAAGGAATAGCAGTGTAGCTTAGTAGAGAATCACAAGTGTCTTTCATTCATTTTAAATAGGATATACCCCAACAGAGACTGATTTTTGTACATTTCTTCTAACTTCCATCACGACGAGCTACCTCTGCACCAACAGGAAGGCACAGTCGTCTTTGCTGTCCTATGCTGTCTAGCCAATAAAACTAATTATTTCTGGTTTCGTTGCACCAGCAGGGAGGACCTCCTGTCCCCCCCAGTGAGTGGCTGTCATAGTTGTCGCCAGGTTGGCCAATGTGGTGCCAATATTTGGTTACACTGAATCCTGTTGCCACCTTCCAACTCAGGAGTTCTGGTCCCACTAAAGCCTCTTTCTGCCCAGGAACAGGGAATATGGGCTAGGGAATCACATTTTAATTAAAACCTGCCTCAGTTCAGCTGCTCTGTGCTAATGTTCTGAATCAGTTACACCATTATACCTATTTCTGCTGTTGGTTTTTCTTTTTTGTAAAGATACAATGCAGGTGTCCCGTATACCCTGTCCATACCATACCCCCCCCCCGTGGTTCAGACTGATGACAGACACCTTTTCCATTATCCTTTGAAGCACCACCTTTCTTCAGCTCCTTATGAGCCCTGTTATCAAGCCCCTGTGTTCTGCAAACGCGTTTCAGTGGAGGTGCTGGTTAGCGCATTTGCTTTGGTACCAGAACAGCTTGCTGCTCCTTCTGCAAGGCTAGATGTTTGAGAGTTTTTTTAAAAACCCATTTCTTTCCATTCATTCCTCAAGGCAATCCTTTAGGAAGCAGCTGATGTCAGTGCAATTGAATGCTTAATGCCCCCGGTGGCAGCTGCAATCTTGCCATGTCTGGGGATGTTTATATTTGGAGGTCTGATTGATAGCAAATTCACAATTTCTGTATCCACTGAAACTCAAAAAGAACAGAACAAAAAAAATATACCACTATAAGCCACAATTTAATGGAATCATGCAAGACTGAATTGCTTACTGCCTTCTGGTTGTGCCTTAAATCCATCTTTCAGTGCATATTCTAGATACGCCATGAAACAGTACGTGCCTAAGTAATTTAGGTGATTTTCTGTACATCCTGACTGGAACATATTGTGCTCTGTTCCTTCTCTGCCTCTCTGCCTCCCTCCCTCCCTCCCTCCCTCCGGAGCGGCTCTGTCTGCCCACACTGTATCCCTGCCTGCCCCTGCTCAGTCTGAGGCTGGCTGACAAACCCCGAATAATTCATGGCATCAGCTGATTCTTCAGCTACCTCATCAGCCCTCAGAAATGAGAGTGGTGGCTATATTTAGCTCCCCCCCACCCCCCAGGGCTCTCACCCACACACACGCCACAGTCACTCCCGCCCACGCTAAGTCATCCAGGCAAGGGCTGCTTCACAGTCACACACTCCCACGCCTGTTCAAAGGCAGACGTACGCCATGTTCAGAAGCACATCCCCACACCCCCGCGCGCGCACGGATTCTACACACGTACATCTTCCGGCGAGAGACAGACATGCGCACCAGCGCTGCAGTTTGCCCTAGCCAATTACCCAGATACAGAATAGAGGTACTTTATCAATATGACAAACCAAGTGCAACACTAACAAACTGGCTTGCACAATTGGGACATTATTATATAATGGCATTATTTCTAACAGTTTAGATATTTTTGCATTTCAATACAAGTGAGCTAAGGGATTCCTAATATGTTCCTAGATGCAAAAGTTCAGGGTGTCAATCAGAATAAGTTGAAGTTTCACATGGGGACAACGTAATATGAACAGCAGTAACCAAGTAGCAATAAATGACACCACTACATTTATATGTCAATGATTTTTGTAATGACAGAAATACCAATGTGATCTTATGATGAGTTACTCCAAAGATGAATTTCTGTTGCCAGGCAGAAAAAGGACTAAATCACTGAGCAGATGTTCTCTCTCTTTCAGGCTCTGTGTGGTTGCACAGTGAACATTCCCACCATGGACAACAGAGTGATTCCCCTTCCTTGTAGTGATGTCATCAAGCCAGGAACAGTCAAGAGACTGAGAGGAGAGGGACTTCCTTATCCCAAAAGCCCATCTCAGAGGGGGGACCTGATAGTGGAGTTCCAGGTGCGATTCCCAGACAGGATACCCCCTCAATCAAGAGAAATCATCAAACAGCACTTGCCTTCTTAGAATGAAGGGTGGACGCGGGAACTTCCCAGGGTCTATTTCTATGTTTTTTTTTTTTGTTTTTTTTTTTAAATCAGCCATCTTTAGTATCATTTTATTTTACATTAATATTTAACCAGAAAGAGAACTGAAAAGTGCCACAAGAAATAGTTGACATCTTTCCATTATTATTTATTTCTTGCTTTTGCAAATGGATCCATGTTGGCGTTTTTAACAATTAAGAGTTTCTGCACCTGTTGATCACTGACTTTCACTCAAGATGCGTTTTCAAATTAGTGTTTTGGTCTCTATTTTTCATCTTGATATTTTTAAGGTAAAAGGGATTGAGAGTAGAAGGAAATAAATTACACGAAACTTAAGAAACCAGTGAGGTGCCAATAACCTTTCATTTTTCTTATATGAATATTTTCAATTTGAACAAGTATATTCATTTGTTTTCAAATAAAGTTCAGTTAAATAAACATTGGGGATATTTCAGTCAATTGCAATTAAATGCTACACACAGAATATTAACTAGTAATCCCAAGGTGGTAATATTACCTAGTTGATTTTAAAAAAGTGTATACAGGAAAGGCCTCGATTTAAAAGGTGCTTTTTTCCCTGTGATTGCAGTCTGTTACAGAATGACTCACCAGTGTTATTCTAAACTGCCTTATACTTCCCTTGGTTTTTACTCAAGGTCAAAAATCACAGAGAAATCCTGAGTGCCTTAACCTGGCTCAAACCAGCAGCCGACTACAGGCCTACAATAGGCAGCCCAAGTATGCTTTTTAACAAGCATATCAGTCGATGTTTAGGGAAGTATTCAATAAAAGTGGTACAAGCGTTCCATAATGTCGGCTTTTTTTAAGTTCACAGAATCCTAGCTCTAGGGCTCCAACTGCATGTATTCGTACATTGTACAGTCGTAGACTGGAGAGTTAACTTCCATGACCTCAACACACCTAGAAGGCCGAAGCAGAACACGACCTATTTGATAAATTAAAATCTCGTACAATCAAGCAGCTGAAAAAAACATCAGTGTTTAAGCCTGCTATATGCTTATGGTAACTTTCATTAGGTGACTGGGGCAAATTTTTTCCACATCTGTTTCCCTTTGGGGAAAAAAACTGATTTCTTTTTTAAATGATCCGAGCTTCATAACTGCTGAAAGGCACCTACAAGTGTTTTTCCCAAAGTGGTTTCCTTGAAGCCCTGTTCCATGTTTATTGTATTGGACATTTACCTTTCCATTGGACATTTTGGGAAAGAATAGTCTGAACATCTTGTTTATTTTCATCCTCATGAAGTAAGGTCATTTGCTGGTGAGGCATATGAGATCCGAAGTCAACATGCCTCTTGCTGAAGTGTGGCTTCAATGATCAGCACTGAGCATTTAACGGAAGCTGCATTTCTGTGGTGCACTCAAACTGTTGTCTTGTAGGGAGTAATCAATTACCTCTGAAAATACCGTTCCCGACCATCAGTTAAGTTAACTTCACTGGAATGTCAACAAAGAAAGCTATGTTATTCACATGACCTGTTTTAATATGTATATCTATGATAAAAAATAAACCTGGCTAATTATCTTCATATATTTTGCCTGTATGATTTTTTTGCAACAGATGTATTAAATTCTAATGAAATGTTTGCCAGAAGTGTTATCTGAGGATTTTGTAAATTAGTGAAATGTACAAAAGCACACAAAGTTTGATATACCAAACACTAATAGCATGTACAGTATAAATATTTGAAAATAAGCTATATATACCTACACTCAGTCTTGACATTGTAATACAAAGTAGGGTTACCCTACTTTCTGGCAATTGCCAATCAGTGCTTTTATACATTTGTTTTAAGATTTTAATGGGGGTATGCACTCAAATTTTCTTAAGGCTGATGTGTAAAATGCTTTGATTTTCATATGCTTTGTTACATGATTTACAGCAGTGAAGTTTAGTATTAAAGTATTAAAATATGAAACTGTTTTATATGGCACTTTTTTGTTGTCTTTGGTGCAAATTACTGTAAGAAAGATGGCAAGAATGACATCTCAAAAACCACTATATGGAAGACTTTACAAAAACTTTGATTATATCTAACCCAGAGAAAGAGATTCACATGCCAATTAGCCCAACTACATACACATGACTGCAAGAGGAAACCTGCACAACACATGGAGGACATGCAAACTACACACATACCCAAGTGGAGGTGAGACTTCAACACCCATCTGCATCCATCCATCCATACTCTGTACCTGCTTGACCTATTCAGGGTCACAGGGGTCAGGAACCTGCCCTGGAAGCTACTGTATGAGGGCAAGGCAAGGACCAAAGCAGGATGGGGGACATACACCATTCACACACACATTCACACTTATGGGCAATTTGCCAACACCAATTCACCTTAGTGTGCTTTTGGACTCGGGGGGGAAATTGCAGTACCCTCAATTGCTACCCACTGAGTTCATATGTTGCTCCAAAATTAATCATTTAGATTAACTTCATTTCCATTCTTGTGAAAATGAACAGAAAAGTTTGCATATTATGCTGCCTGTTGACCTGAAATAAACCTTCAAGGGCTGAGCTGGATAAACTTACGTAGTTGATCAGTATTTAAAAACGCAAGGGTCACTGCAAATTTAAAACAACAGGTAATGTCAGCAGACCTTACAAGGCCATTTAATAAGTGCAGGCCTTTAGCCAAACAGCTGCTAAATATAAAATGAAGTTGTATTTATTATTGTAGTGCCAATGTTTTTCATCAGGCTACTAAGAAACCAGCTTTAATAGCACAAAGGAGAAACCTGTACTGCAAATCCTCAACTGTGTTTTTACAGTCTGCACACTGTGTCATTCCCAAGTTCATTTATGAAAGTTTACTGCTCAAGGTGAAGGCTCAAATTCTGTATATAAACCCTTAATGGTATTTCATAGTAATGGTATAGGAGTTGTAAGATTCAAGATTTCTATACAAATTCATACATCAAATATTATTGTTATGGGAGGGAAAAAAAATCAGTAACTGCTCAATTGCCTCTATACATCAGACATTACATAACTTGACATTTAAATATGTAAACCCGTTCCTTTACCAGCATCTGTGACAAATTCTGAATACAGTTGATCTGTGCTTCCAAGTGGATCTATAGTAAAGAGCCAAAAAAAAGAAGTAAAAAAATAAAAATGCATTTACTCATCAAGAAAAAAAATCCATTATGTGAGGGCAACTGGAACGGAATTAGCCACAAATTTATTCATTGACCTATCCTGTAAGCGCCTGAAAATGTTATTTTTTTTCCTCTAGGAAATTATGTTGTAATTATTGGCTAATATCTTGTTTCAGGGTGTTATTAAGGCTATTTAGGATAACCTTTGGCAAAAACAGAAAGCCAAGGCTTAAAAGTTGCCCTTACAGTAACAACTCCTCATGAAAATGCCAGTTCAAGATTGTACATTTCTGTTGAATTTAGTTTTTTGTTTATGGAATTGAACAAGGCTGAGATTTCACTCAACAATACTTACATTTAACATTACAAAAAGACATTAAATCCACATTTACACATTACATAACAACATTAAATCCACATTTAATATTGTTTGGGACACATTGTACCCACATCTCTGACTCACAAGTCAGAACCTTTGTCACACCAGACAAATGGGAATGCTGGGCTCAAAAGTAACACAGAACTGAAGATTTCTGTCTAAATTTTGAGTGTGAATAAACATCCCTATGAATTGATACCAATTGATTCTTATGACCACAAGAGTCACCAGTGTAAATACTGAAGTACTTCCGTTACCCGACTTTGTCTGACAGAGAATGGTAACATCTTGGTAATCTCCCTCAGAGGTTCCATAACTAAGTTTAGATATTTTTCCGGTCATCATTTCAGTCCAACACAATACTAACAACAAAACTACTATATACTACTAACAGGTCATTACTGCCATCTTGTGACAGTAACATCGCAAGTCTCATACCTGCCTTTTGGTCATAAACATAAAGTTACACATCATTTAGAAAAAAATGAAACATTTTGCTACACCATTACTGCAGTAATAGTTCCATAAAATGTATCTTTGTTTAAAAAAAAAAAATTTTGTAGGTTGTAAAACCTTTCGTGAAAGTATAAGTTTGTTCTTCTCTCAAGAGACAAAAATTGTCCAGAATAAGATTTATACTTTTTTTAGCAGATATATCTAAATTAGGGGTGTTCAAAATTCAGAATTTAAAAGATATAAGAATTTTAACCAATACTATAAGTTAAATGGTTCCTAAAAAAGAAAAAAAGTGTTAAAAGTTTGCAGTGTGGTAAACACATAGAATGTAGAGGGTAAAAGATAGATATTATAAATTTGGTTAATGGTTAATAGTCAATTAACAAGTGTCGACTATTGGTGATGGAAAAATCCGAAATAGACATCCCTAATCTTAATATATATATAATCTTACTAGTACTGTCAAAGGTTAAAATTTTTAATCAGATTAAATCACAGGGTTGCTGTGGATTAATTTCAATTAATCACGATTAAATATCATTCATTTTTAATCTATATTAATCGCATTTCATTTTGCATGAGAAAACAGACTCGAGAAAAAAGGGAATATATATGCACTTAACATGTTTATTGAACATCTTGTACATTCATGTAAATCCCTAAATCTGACAAATAATCTGACTAATCATGAAATCCAATTCTAGCCCGGTTAATTGCCATTGTTAGCAATATCAGTTGATAACACATTACGCGCAGTGCTTTACGTATAAAACTCCGTAGCAACACGTCCACAGATAAGTTGGATGGTATAGTGTGTGTGACCGATTTAATGAGCCACAAATGAGAAGTAGTGCTTAAACAGTATAAAACTACAACTTTCCCTTCTGCTGATAAAGGGTGCAGCCATCTTGGATTCTGAATTCGGGATCCTCTGTGCTGCTCCGAGATATTTCTCAGACCTCCGAGAAACGGGAGCGCGCATGTTGTCACTGCTGTCTTCAAAACTCGGAATCCGACTCGGAATACGAGTTCCGAGGGCAAATGGAATGCACCAAAACTGCCCGAAATGCACTGACAGAGACATTTCAGGGATTTTGAGTCATTCTGCGCTGCAGATGGGTTAATTGCGTTAAAAATTTTAATCAGATTAATCATGATGATGGATGAGTGTGGACCAAGGCACTGGTTCTACCAACCACTGGAGGGACCCGGCCTCAGGTTGGCAAATTTTACCGTGCCCCTCCCATCCCCCCTGTCCTGCAAGACCCCTCCTCCACCTCTGCTATTTACCTAATTTCTTCCAAAATTATATTAGTTGCAAATTACAAAGCAAGCTCTCAGCCAACAACACATCCTTTGTACCTACTCCTGTTATAATTAGCGTATTTATGAACATTTCATTCTCTTTCACCTTATAATGCCATTAGCCTCATCACCTACTCATCTAAAGATGGTCAACAAACATGCAAATGATGCTAAAATGTTATAATGGGTCTTCACTACAATAGTCACATGATGCACTTATTTACATATGCTAAACAAAATGGGATGTCATCCCACCCTGGGTTATTCCCCTGCCTTCCAGGATAAGCTATGGACCCCTGTGACCCTGCACAGGACAAGCAGTATGGATAGATGGATGGATGGATGGATGGATGGATGGATGGAAGGAATGATGGATGCATTAAAGACACTGTTTAGGATTTCATTTCTATTATTCCAAAACTCTTGCAAAGCTAAGTGTCCAAACTGAACTCCCTCCCCCTGCCACTAGGTCTGTAAATTCCTTACTAATAGGAGACAATATGTGTGGTTGGACACCCACACTTTAGAATAGTGTACCAGTAGCAGAGGCGCAGCACTAGGCTGTATGCTCTCTACCCCACTTTACTCTTGGACACTAATGACTGCACTTCCAGGGAGAGATGACACCAGCCTCATGGGCCCATCACACATGGTAAGAATATAATGTACAGAAAGTAAGTGGGCCATCTTCAGTTCTCATGTGCTAACAATAACCTGGAGGTCAAAGCCATCCTAATGGCAGAATGGATAATTACACAGCTCTCCCCGTAGAAAAAATGAAATGGCCAGTAGGATAGTTGACTTCCTGAAATTCTCAGGAACAACCATTAGCAAGATACTCAGGTGGCATGAGACAATCACCACCAGGCAGAACACACATTTCTTGTTTTGAAAAAGTTACCCAAGCCCTTACAATTCTAAGGAGCCACTGCTGAACACATCAGATCCATTCCAACAATGTATGTAGATTTTCTTCTATGTTACAGTAATATTTACCTATTAATGACTACTTGAACATAATATCAAGTTTTTATCAACATGAAAATTCTCTAAAACAAACTTGTTACAGATCAATAAACATTTATAAGTACACATCACATACATGTACAAGATCCAAAAGGCCCACCTCATAAGGACAGCTGTGAAGAGGAAAGGTAAACAGTAGCTTCCCTACAGCCTGACGGCCAAAGCTGTGAGTAAACTCTGTTTCCTGGCCGGAATTCAGCAGCACTCAGAGCTGAAATGTCTCTCCAGTGCCGTAACATGTTTTGGTGGATGACTTGGTGACTTGGGCGATTTTCTTGACCACATAAGGGAATTATGTGGATCTCCAACAGCAGAACAGGGGAGGGGAGGGGGGTTAGTGAAAGGGGTGTGACTGCATTCAGACAGGTCTGATAGGGACACACGTACCTAGCAGATCACCCCTTAAAAAGAAACTAAAGCGAGTGGTGACTCCATGTCACAAGCAATTTGTATTTTATAACATCATGTGCAGGTTGATCAAGGAGGCTTTTCTATGTACTTGCACTGAGGCCTATATTTAAGTAAATTAATGACTAAAGTCACTGAATATTTCAATTGAAATCCATGAACTAGACTAAATCTCTGCAGGGCGCTCGATTGCCAGAAACACTGAACTAAGTTAATGTTAATGTTAGAAGGCTGGTACATTAACTTAGTTCAGTGTTGCTGGCGGTCAAGCACCCTGCAGAGATTTGGTCTGAGGACCTGGGATAAGCACCCCTGACTCAGTTCATGCATCTTCCTACTGTGAAACGATTAACTTGTCACGCTGTGTGCAAGTAAAACTAATTTGCTAATGTGATTGCCACAAGATATGCACCACATTTAAAAGGCAACTGACACTAAAAGGTGGACATTTTTCAGATTTTCACATTCAGACACACATTTTAAAGTTGATTGAATAATTGGATGTGTTGGTAAAATGTTCACATGATGTTAAGCTTAATACTTCTTTTTTCCTCTTTATGTGTCACTTGTCAATTATACCAAGTGGAGAAACCAGTGAGATGCTTTGCAGAAGGTTGCCATCTTTTACGTTGTCCCTTTTGCCCATATTACAAAGGAGATTGTAAAAAGTAGTAGTAGTAACCTACCTGCACAGCACCCACGCTACAATACATTAGACACGTATTCCATCACTGTCCTTCTCAGAGTGCGTGATTAATAGAAGCTTGTGGTGTTCGGTAAATTTGTAACCTATCAAGAAATACTGAGTTCATATATAGCGATATGGAGTACTTATAAACATGATTCTAAAAGCACAGAGTGATTTTTGCACACCGAGTATATCGCATTTAATTTTTTTCTGTTTAGAAAGGGAATCGAGGATCATGAGAAATATCCGTGCTGCCTACTCCTGGAACATGGAGAACGGCAATAAATTCCTTGGATAAGTTCAGCCTCCCCAGATCCTTCAAGAAGCTGCTGAGGCAACAATGCTTCACTATATTGTCTGAGTCTAACACTGAGAGTAGATCAGAGGATGAAGGATTTCGGACTCCTTTAGAATCTGATTTTAATTATATGTCAGACATGCACTTACTTCTCACAGAAGTATTGGAGAAAAGGTGAATCCCTGTGCACTGTACTTACGTTGCTCCTGAATCAGAAGATGGGTGCTAGGAGTGCCAGTCTGCCTCTGATTACCTTATGAAAATCTAGCTATCCTTGTTTTACCGTTTAATCACACTGAATATGTAGCCTTGTTTATCAACTACAGTACACTTAGATATCGGTTACATAAGAACATAAGAAATTTACAAACGAGAGGAGGCCATTCGGCCCATCAAGCTCGTTTGGGGAGAACCTAAC
>JAODLD010000124.1:11389239-11415590 GCA_026781065.1 Mormyrops boulengeri
TTTTATATTTTATATATATATATATATATATATATATATATATATATAGACTCACACTTCAACAGTATTCAACAGATGATCAAACTTGTTAATGTTGGTTGGTCCTCTTCTCCATTTGCAGGTCATATGTTAATTGCTTAATTAATCTCTGTCGTAGGTATTTCCCTCAGAATATTGTCTTGTGACAGCGACGGCCTTTCCAATGCACAGCTGTCATCTCGTATGGAGTGGGACTACTATGATCCGTGTTATGTGAGCCAAAATAACATAGCCAAACACATGTTTCACATGCCCACAGTCATCACTAAGCAGTACTGGGTTTAACGTTGTTTACATGTTATTTACCACAAATTCACCGCGGTAGGTGTCACTATTGAAAATATATATATATTCACGTTTAAGATGATTAAGAAAACACTTTAAAATATGTGTTGTTACCAAAGTTTAATAAGATCTTTATGTAGTTTACGTTTCAAGACGTTAAAACGTTTTGTTTCACTGTACGTTCCTTCTGATTTGTAATGTTATTTTTTTAAAACCACACATTTTCAAATTGAGCATGAATAAGTATCACAGATGTCATTTTTTTCTCGCGTTGTTGTTTAAAAGATTGGGGTTTGGACGGGATTACAAAACGTGCTGGTGAACTCTCATTTTGTAGCAGTTAATATCTTATCTTTAAATATTTCAGAAATGATTGTAATGTTGCTGTATTGTAATAAACTTTTTAAACCCATACTATCCCTCGCTGGCTGTACAGATAAAATGTAGTATGTTTGAGGTTTCTTGTATTACCGCTACAAATGTATAAGGTTACGTGTTAATGCTGATATATTCCCAACATAAATATGTACAAAGAGTACGCCTTAATGTTAATACAATGTATTATTTTCTTTAAACGAAATATAATACAACTTATAACTACAACACGACTTGATTTTTTTAATGCAACTTTAGATCTTATATATTAAATAGTAGAAAAAGCGATACATGGCGTACGTTGATTTACAAAGATTGATTTAACCATCTGTTAAGTATGCACACAGTGCATGGCATCTAGTCTTTTTTGAAAGAATATAATGTGGAGATCAAATGAGGAAATTATGACCACCATCACTGAAACCATAAAGGTTACAAGGAAAACTTATGGAGGAAAAAATAGGTTAATTTTAGTCAACAAGCAAGTGTTTCTGTATTTTTCTTTTAATGCATTTTAAGAGAATTGAAGAGCCTAACTTGTCCTCAAATTAAAATGTTATGCTTCCAAAGTATTGTCCCTTAATACAAGCTTAATTGCAAACATAATGTCATTTCAGGAAAAACACACACTATTACATACCTGCAGATTTACCTTAATTGACAAAATTAGACTAAGAACCCACATTACACAGGGAACTATCACTAGTTAATTTGTTTCATTTTGTAAGATTTTATTTTTTAATAATATTGTCAAAGGTGTAATACATTACCTATGCTACGTTTATAAAAAAAAATACCAATGTCCTTTCTTCTCAGTCTATCACTATTGTGGCCCAAAATGCATGGTGGCATAATAGAAAATGGAGAATAAATTCTCAGTAGAGTGGGATTTTTCTCTTAAATGCCACATTCCTGCTTGTCTTTCATACACCATGGTAAAGACAAGTAGCTACATGCTTTCTCCAGTATCTGTAAGCAGATAGATTTGTTGCTATGTTAAAAAAAAAAAAAAAAAAAAAAAAGTCATAGAAACATCAAATTGGTTTCAGTTTGTAAATTTTTTTTTACAACACACGCTGGTTGAATGGATTACTTTGGTCCACCGTGTGGTTCAGGTTAACCATAGAGATCATCATCATTGTCCTCACTGAATACATTTCCACCACTGCCTCCTCCAGATCCCTGGCTTGGACCAGCACCACCTTGGTTAGTGGAGGGGAATCTGAGGAAGAAACGTGAAACAGTACATAAAGATTAACTATTTACACAACACACCATTTAAGAAGTTTTAAACAAACCGTTATTAATGCTAGTACCATCATAAGTAAAGCTGTACCTTCTGGCAATGCTGGTTATAAGAAAATGCATTTACAGGTCACACTATAAAATTCTAACTTCATTTTGGCCCCTAGCCATTTAATGCTTCTACCTGAAGCTGCCGAACCCTCTGCTTTGTTGTAAGGTCTGTGCAAACATCTCATATTTGCGGATATCGTTGTCGCTGACAGAGCGGCGTGCAAAGCGCATGGCTTCTTCAAAGTGGTCCTTACGAATCTCTGGTACGGGATCATCTTCTTCAACCTCCTACATGTTAAGAAGAAAACATATTATGTACCTTCCACCCCACATACAACTGAACCCAGTTCAAGTAGCTATTTGTACAGAGTGTCTCACCATAGCTGAGGGATTAGTCTGCCTCTCACGTTCCCTCCTTATCTCATTTTCAATGGACTCTCTGATGGCCAGCTTGCATGCTCGTTGACAGATCTCTGTCAGATCGGCTCCAGAAAAACCATTTGTCATTTTGGCCAGGAAATCAAGGTCCACATCCTGTATATAAAAGTTAATAAATTCTACTTTAATCCATCATGGTGAAAACAGGGTCATTTTAACCTTAATTTAACGTTTTTAAGTAGAATATCTAAGACGACTAGGAAAGATCATGCCTTGCCTTTGATATGGGAGACTTCCTCAGGTTAGCCTTCAGGATGGCAATTCGGGACTTCTCATCAGGAAGAGGGATGTAGATAAGTTGGTCCAGACGCCCAGGCCGTAGGATGGCAGGGTCAATGATATCTGGCCTGTTGGTGGCACCAATAATGAATACGTTCTTCTTGCTGGACATTCCATCCATCTCTGTGAGGATCTGGTTGATAACTCTGTCTGCTGCACCACCGCCATCTCCGATGCTCCCTCCACGGGCCTTGGCAATGGAGTCCAACTCATCGAAGAACAGGACACAAGGGGCAGCTTGACGTGCCTGACAACAATAGATTTTAGAGTATTACTTTTTCCTCCCTCAAAAGAACTCTTGAAAGTCAGACAGATACAGGTAGACACTATTTCGTAATTTAGTTTATTATGCAAAAGCTGCAGTTATAGGATTTGATATCACAGAATCAAGGGTTATTTAAGATGTATGCTGTTTCATAATAGCATGTTAGGAATACAAAGTTCAAACCAATCAATGCTAAATTAGGTTCATCTGGAGTTTAAAAAGTCAACTGCTATTTAATCCATAAATAATCCTGATATTTTCATGCTTAAGAAATTCAGCCCCAGAACTGGCTACCACTGAACAGTACAGCTTCATGTATTTATTATTTGGTCCATTTGTTTGAGTAAATGTTTACCATACCTTGTCGAAGATCTCTCGGACATTTGCCTCAGACTCTCCAAACCACATGGTGAGCAGCTCTGGACCCTTTATGGAAATGAAGTTGGCTTGACACTCATTGGCAATGGCCTTCGCCAGCAGAGTCTTACCACAGCCAGGTGGGCCATAGAACAGAACCCCCTTGGAGGGGGTCATGCCGAACTTCAAGAACTTGTCTGGATGCTCAACAGGGTACTACAGAACGACATAAGAGCACTTTCAGAAACAGACTAATTCACATACCTGAGCATACAGCACTACATAATATGGGTAATTACCATAAACCATACCATACCATAGACCAGACCTCTTGCTCCTGGAGGTCTACCACCTTGCAGAGCTTAGATGCAGCCCTAATTTAACACACCCGATACAGATAATCGGGGGGGGGGGGGCAGTATTTCTTCAGACCGAAAATGGCAAGCCTAATGGGGCTGAGCCCCTACCAGACACATTCCCCTTCCCCAACAGATGGACAAGTGATAAGGGACATTTGTTATTTACTTGAACGAGTTCCTGTAGCTCTCTCTTCACATCCTCCAGTCCACCAATGTCCTCCCAGGTGATATTAGGCACCTCCACCACTGTTTCTCGCAAGGCTGAGGGGTTGCTCTGACTCAGGGCCCACTAAAAACATATTAAAATACCAATATAAAAACTGAAATTTACTAGCAACTTAATTATTAGGTAGATCTGTTAAGTAACATGAGTACTGACCATGAAATGCACAAATATCCCAAAATAAAAGCATTTCGACTTACCCTAAAGTCATCCATTGTGACTGCCAAAGAGTTCATGACTTCTGCATCAATGGTTTCATCCTCCAGATCAATGAGATCCATTTTCTTCCGGATGGCCTGCAGAGCAGCCTCTGAGCAAAGGGCAGCAAGATCGGCTCCCACATGACCGTGAGTCTCATTGGCAACCTGGAACAGCAGATGTGTGATGGAAACAGGAAATATTGCTACATTAGTTATCCAAAGCCAACTAAATTAAAAAACCAAATGGCACCCCTCATACACTTTTATAGCTACTTTTACTGTAACCTCTTTTTACAAGTTTAATTAAAATTTTATAAACTTTTTCATCATGGTTTCTAGCTAATGGTCTTTGATGTTCTCTAATACCTGTGTGTGACATTTCCATGCCTGGTTTCTGCAGCCTTTTGGCATTGATTTGAAAATTACAGGTCTCACATAGCACAAATAAATCTTATGAAGATGGATACTTTGAAAAATACAGGTGCTACATTCCAAATCAGAGATGACGTACTGTAGTAGCAGCAGTAATAAGTCTCCATAAATCATAAGGAACCAGTCTTCAACTGACAAGAATATTAAAGCATTTTCAATGAACTTTCAATGTCTCCACTCACACAATTGCTGAACTTTGACACTAAAATATAACTGACATTAGGAGCCAGCATGCATCACAATAATGGTACTGGATTGGCTTTGAGAGATGAAAAATCAATTAATGAAACCCAGTTGGCCTTAACTTGGCTAATGCATATATTTGGGTCGTTAAGTAGGGTCCATTGAGTCAACCAATAAGAAGGAAGCTTTGTGATGCATTGAGGAGTTCATGGATACTTTGTTTTCTTTATTTGTTGAGTTTTTTCCACAGTATCTAGTGGTTCAAAACATGATTTATCTATGCACCTGTTCAAGATCAACATCATCAGCCAGCTTCATGTTCTTGGTGTGAATCTGGAGGATCTCAAGTCGCCCGGTTGCATCAGGAATGCCGATGTCCACCTCTCGGTCGAAGCGACCTTTAGAGTTATTGGAACAATTCGTTTGAAATTTTACACCTCAAATTACAAGGATCCAGCTGACAAGCATCTCACTGACGTTTTTTGTTTAAGTTCTTACAGTTTGCCTTGACATAGGAAAAAAACCAGATCACTAAGCATAAATATAACAAATACTCCAAAACGTTAACTAAATAAAATTTCTTCACAGCAGAAGTTTAAGATTTATGAAGAGAAATTGCTAGAAAAAAAAGCCTTAGAAGTTAATGAGTTGGCTTATTCCATTCAATAGCACAGAAATTATAGTTCCACATTTTATGATGCTCTAAGCACTTTGAAAAATCAGTCATTTGAGTAAATGAAAATTAGACAAACACAATACAGACGTTCCTCTACTTACGAACGTTCAACTTATGAACTTTCAGACATACGAACGAAAAGGACTGTAAGTCCGAATTCACTGGGCTCCCGTTTCCTGTCCGCAACATCAGTTTTTTTTTCTGCGCACAAATTCTGCCTAGGACTTCTGGCCACTACTCCCACCGTGCAACAGTGTAGCATGCGTACTCCCAGCATCCTAGTTCTTAGTACTTGCATATACCCTTAAAATGATGTTGAATAACGACTTCCGAACATTTCAAGTTGCGAATGGCCATTCGGAATGTATCTCGTTCGTAAGTAGAAGAGCGTCTGTACTAGCTGATAAAAGAATATGCTTAGCTGAATAATACTCTCTCCAACCCCCACTGGCCTTTGTATTTTATTGCATGACAAGTTTCAAGGTGATCTGTTACCGAATCGCCTGAGAGCTGGATCGATGCTGTTTGGTCTGTTTGTAGCTGCCATAACAATGACGTGTGCCCTCTGCTTCAGCCCATCCATTAGGGTGAGCAGCTGTGAGACAATACGCCTCTCGACTTCTCCATGAGTCTGTGGAAAGAGGAATGGAGCTTCATTAACTTCTCCAGATAACGCTCTCTAAGACAAAGAGCACCGATGAATGTGAACAGCGTCCAGCCATGATGAGAGAGAAAGAGCTGCCTGCATAACTTCTCTCTTTTTGGGGCAATGGCATCAAGCTCATCGATGAAGATAATGGCAGGGGCATTCTTTTCAGCTTCTTCAAAAGCTTTTCTCAAGTTGCTTTCAGACTCTCCAGCGAGTTTGCTCATAATTTCAGGGCCTTATTATACAATAGAAAACAAAATTAGAAAGGAATTCAATATTTAATGTCAAAACTGATCCCAGTTAACAGCTACATTATCATCAAATGGTGTAACAGATCATTTTGGTTTACTGTGCAGGAAATCTTTTACCATTGATGAGGAAGAAGAATGCTCCAGTTTCATTTGCAACAGCACGAGCAATCAGCGTTTTTCCAGTTCCAGGAGGGCCATATAGCAGGATTCCACGAGGAGGCTATGCACATAAAATGAAATGCACACTTCAAAAATCCTCTGAGCCACAATGCCTGGCACTTTAAGAGATCATCAGGCTAACTGTCTAATGCCATTTTAGATAAAGTTACTGTTATTACATCATTGGAAAAGAGTAATAAATACTTAAGGCATTTTACTAATGAGCAACGTTGTCTTTGTGAGAAGTTCTTCCCAAGAGGAAATGAGGAAAGGATTAATTCTGCACTGTCAATCAAAGCCTGACTTAACCAATGACCTGGCAAATTGTCCAACAGGAGGCTGGACAAACCATTGAGTGACAGACAGAATATGAAAATCTCACAATGGGCTTTTAAATCTCCAAGCTCCCATAGCTACACATACTGTACCAATAAGGGGCATCTTCACAAAACAAAGCGCTTACCTTGACGCCAATCGCCTTGAACAGGGCAGGGTGTCTGAGGGGTAACTCCACCATCTCCTTTATCTGAGCCAGCTGCTTCCTAACTCCTCCAATGTCATCATAGCCAACTTCGTTCAGGGATTCCTCCTCATCCTAGTCACACAAATATTTTATACAGAAACACACAATTCCCTTTTTTGTTATACCTAGCTAAAGTAGAGTTCATAACATACAATGAGCTGAATGTTTAATGTTTACATGTCTTACATTCAACAATCATTTTACCGCCTGGCAGCTGGGGGTGGGGGGGGGCAAACAGGTATAGTGATTTCCAACCACTTCTAAAGGCAGTCTCCCAATATGTTTTAAAACATATTTACATGAAGGATAGATATTAGCATCACTTTGAAGTTTGTTGCCTTACCTCACGTTTGATTGGCTCTCCCTCACAGTGGATGACTGTGTCTGGAGCAACTATGCAGTATGGGCTGGGGTCAGTCTCTACCACCTTGAACTCCACGGCCCGCATCCCTCCTCTCACAAGGAAAATATCCCCTACACACAAAAAGATGCATTTAAAATGGCAACCTACAGTTCAGTGGACAAGAAAATAAGAACCACGTTTTTACAAGTAGCTAACAATGTCATTCTTACGGGAGTTTTACCCAGGGTATGGTACTGCACTCAACTTAAAACCATCCATGGATGAACATCCATGAAATCATCAGTGGATCTCCATTTTCATATTACAGTGGTCTCGAACGCTGTGGTGCAACATACTGCATTGATGCAAAAAATTACAAAATACTAAAGTAAAGCACTAAGACACCTTCAGGAAATACAGAACAAAGAGAAATACTGAATACTGCAGTGGCTGACCTACACTGCAAGTCTAAAAGGGAGGATATTAGCTTTGAGTTGAATCACATAGAAGGGTTAATTGGAACTAGCTAGCATAAAGGAAAGCATTTGGCAATCCCAGCTTTGGGGGATTTTAACCTATAACCTATCCAGATAAAACTGATATGAACTACAGACAAGAAACTCACCGACTTGCTCACAAAAGCTTTAAATTCAGCACTTTAAGGTGCAAAAAAATAAAATGCTAAAACCCAAATTTCTTGCACTTTGCACTTGAAGGCCACTGTATCATACCGTTTACCTGAACAGATGCATTGACAATCCGACACCCTTACCTTTCCTGATGGGTCGGTAGGCTTCCAGGAAGTATGGCTTAAGATAAACCTCAAACAGGTTGCCTGTGATGCCTTCCACTGTGTCATCGATGGGTAGAACATGAATCCGTTTCCCGTACTTCACGTCAGGGCACGGCTGGATGCTGCACAAAGGGAGAGAATCATGGCCTTTACTCCAGTGTTCCAGAGGATGGAGGGAATACTGTTGCAGAGGTGATGCTGTAAATGTAGCAAATGCAGACAACCCCAAAGGGCAGCAAAGCCTTACCTAATGACGTCTCCGAGGCGCACCCTCAGGTTGTTGCGAACGACCCTGTTCATGCGCACCTTCTCGTCGGAACAGGTGTCATCCGAGAGCACAATGCATACAGTCTCCCTCCTCTTCTTCCCTTTCAGCAGAACTGTGTCTCCCCTAAAGAGCTGAAGCTCATCCATCTTAGCCTGCCAAGTGCAAGATGGAGGATCACGATTCGCATCAGGTAGAGTGCAAGGCTACAGCTCAAATGCATGCATGCCATGTGCTTCCAATGAAAAATAACTGTCATAACTTTAAGTGCTACATACTTCCTCCCTTTCACTAGCAAAGCACATCTAGATCTGCTTCATTCCAAATCATTCCCACTACCCTTTACACACAGACAAAATAAACAAACAGATATACAGCTCAAGTAGTTCATCTAGACTTGCCTTAAAATTGTGGCAAGTATGTGTGGCATAAAGAAAAAATGTATTCAAAAATGTATTAGAAAACCTGAAACATGATTACTAAAGAGCATCATGAAGCACATAACAGATCAAAAACAAAACTGACCTGAGAGAGGGATACCACACTGTTATCCTCATTAATGGATTCATCCACCATCAACCTGTTGGGTCTGTTCTTTTGCTTTAGAATTGCAGTGGAAAGATCATCGTTTTTAGATCTGTGGAGAAAATGAACACACATTTATTACTATAAAATTTACCTCTGATGTAAACAGCTTCAGAGTAATGTTACACAATCATAATGCGCAGACACCTACACATCTTCCAAACCACTTTTCCTGTACAAGGTCACAGTAAGGCTGGAGACAATCCCAGAAAGGACAGATATGTATAGATTCATATGACATAGCATGTCAATAATAGCTTTTTTGTATAACCACAAAAACCTACCGACAATTAAAAAAATACTCTGAGGCAGTGATTAAATATTAATAATACTTTAAGGCAGGGGTGGGCAATCTTATCCAGAAAGGGCCGCTGTGTATGCAGGTCATTTGATGTAACTCCCTAATTAGGTTACTAATTAGAGGAGTGATTGGCTGAAGAGTCCTCACACCTGGGTTTGAACAGCTGACCTAAAGTTTATCCCAAAAACCCGCATACACACTGGCCCTTTGCGGATAAGATTGGCCGCCCCTGCTCTAGGGCCTCGCTTTGAAAAGATCTGAACTACGGCCGTTTTTTGGTTTCAAGCCAAATGAGACACGGGAGATACTAAATTTATATGGAATCACCAACCAAGAAGACACAAACACAGTTCAGAATCCAGCTGAATTTCCACAGATAAGCATGACTGTCAGGTTCAATACCAGATCTTTCAAGCGGGCAGTCAAGTCGTCAGATTGATACAGCCAACCACTATCAGAGTGTTTGCAAAATAGTACAAATGCAATCATGAGATACACACAAAACAAGTGGAGAGAAATTCTTTCAAAAATATGTTCAACACATTTGACCATCAATATGAAGTACTGAGCTGAAAGCAAAATTGCTCTTGTGATTTGGGATGACAAAGTTTAATCAGACGCAGGGGTAACTATTAAGTAATGTAAGGAAAGGAAATTGTTTTTCGTTAACAAAAGATGAGGTCCAGCATGAATTTTGTGCCTCACATGTCCATTACAATTCATTTTCCAAACCCTGACTGCAAACCCTGACCCTGACTACCACCGAACAAATTTTCTCCATAAGACCCACAGTGTGAAGAGCCTGGCTGCTGCATTGCACAATGACAGTAGAAAACTGAAGAGAATTACACTGCGTTCAGCAAACACAGCTGCAGTATTATTGGCTGTACGAGAGCTGAAGTGGCCTTGGCTCAACTGATTTGGCCATAAGAGAACACCGCTCTGACAAGTTCTCTCAAGAGCTAAGACCGCACAGACCAACGCCTGACTAAAAGAGATCTGACGATTTTAACTGGTCACTGTCTTATCTAACTTATTACACTTCCATACCTAAATTCTTGATAATTATTGTAGCCCACATATTTTTTGTATTTAGCAGTGTTACATGGTTAGTTCTGTTGAAGCAGGGCAGCTGCATACAGGAAGCAGCTGAAGGCTACCATGCGGCCTATTCGGGTTACAGGACTATCAATATGGCCCAACCTAAGTGTGTGACTTATGCTATACAACTAAAAGGTAACGATGACATGACAATAATTCCATCCATCATCTGACCACTTATCCTGATCATGGTTGCAAGGGGCCCTAGAGCCTATTCCAGGCAGCAAAGGGCACGTGACTGGGATAAAACCTAAATGGGATGCCAGTCCACTACGACAGTGGGTAGCACTCACCTTACAGCTCCATGGCGGTTGTTTTTAATCTCTCCTTCACTTTTTCCTCCAAGTACCGTGGTTTCCTCTCATAGTCCAAAGAAATGTATCTGAAGAAAGCGAGTCCCTCCAATGGACTGGCATCCCGAACAGGATATAAACTACACTTGTGGCCTAGGCTGCATGTGATTTGATTGCTATAAGAGCACAACCTTTTCTGACTCGAGGACGAGTCGTTCTGTACCTATCAGTACCGACCACCAACATGGGCGTATGAGCAGCGCCCCCTACCCGGCATAACCCCCGCCCAGGGGCATTATGGGGTAATTTCGAATCATTCCCGACCGTTTGTCATACTAAGGGGACAGAAATAACTCCAAAACAAGAGATACAGCTTCATTATGTCTTTTGAAGGAAAGCGAAGTTGAACGACATGCCATTTACTGTGTTAATGGGAATTACAGCCTACCGGTCAATGGTATAGATAAAAACACACTATAAAACCTACGGTCAAAGCTCGACTTGAAATACTTTCGCTTGTAAACGTGTTTTGCGAAGCACTCTGCTTGCTGTTTACTTACTATCGGTCAAACCGGTTAACCGAATTGGGGCCGTCCTAATCGTGATCATCCAGAATCATTAAAGGATCACAATGGGATTCGAACGCTTAAATTTTACATATACTAAGACTAATAATATGACATCGACAAGCCCACATTTCATAAGCATATTAAGAGTGATAATAGTCCGATCGGTGATTTCCAACCTTTTCAGCAATTTCACAAAATCCGTGAATTTTGTCCGTCAAAATCATAAGATAACCCTGTAACACTGTATAAATGCCAGTAATGCAGAAACTCATTGCTAACGACACTGCACAACAGTGCTAACTACACTGACAACCACACAGAGTTGTTGTTTTAGATGTTTAGCTGTAGACTTATGTTTTAGATGCGTGAAGTTAAACTCTTAGTAACTGGAAACGTGTGCAGTTAACTAATGGAAAAGATGACAAGTTTATAAGGCATGTGTTTCGTTTTAGTTCAACATATAGCCTTGTCTGTGAGAGCAGCGGAGCTGGATCGCCGCTCTGTGAGGATTGAAGGCCCGAATGACACAGCAAGAAAACCAAACCGAAAGTGCGCTAGACGCAGCCTTTCGCGTGGGGGCATTTAGTCGGCCGCCGTGGATGGGAGAACACGACACAGGTCAAGTGTGAGAAATGAGCTGGTGAACGATCAGTTTAAAGGTCTAACCGCTATTTACAAAGGAAGGTGCATGGGCAGATTAAAGCGGTGGCCGCCAATGCGGAGGTCTTATCTGGACACCAGTACAATACAATAACGCTGAGTAGTGCCTATGCGTTGTTTAATATTTCTGATCCGTCCATTATCTATCTGCATACATATGCACATGCGTGTCTGGTTATCAAAACAGCAGAATTATCTACACAAATAAAAATGTGTTCGCGGTGGATTTAAACGCCACCATAACATTTGCTTGTCCGGTAGCCATGCTATTGGGTGCTAAATTCATGAATGTTAAATATAGTCTTCTAGTTTATTGTCACCTAATCCGATTTTGTTTCAGCACCGGTAGGCCAGCTTAGACAGTCTTTGGTGGGTACTAATAATAGTTAGTTCAGTTTGTTTTGGTTAAACTTATTACTTGGTGACCCATTCCACGTAGCGTTACCAAAGACGTTTAGCCGGCTAAAGTTAGCGTATATCATCTCCAATAACTTCAGCCCAGAACCTAATGAAAGCAAAAGATTACAACACCAAACAGTCATGCTCGTAGCCAGCCAGGTTCAGCACCATTCAGTAGTGGGGACAAATGTCCAGGACAGCCAGCCGATGAATTTCAACAAAACCATTCACATCAAGCAGATGCCTACATGGCTAACCAGCAGGCTGCCCGTTAGTAATTATACTGTTTTAGCTGAACCGACTGACGCCACTTCATTTACTAATGACGTTGGCGTCGCGAAAACGTCAAGATTTGTTTTCGGCTCCTCTTGGTTTAAGATCGATTATTGACGACGACGAATATAGGGGGATACCGAAACAAACAAATGTTCATACTTACTCGCCTCCTGAAGCCATGTTGGTCCCAAATAAGTTATTTATAAATAATTTTTTTAAAAAAAAGGTCTGTATGTATGTGTCTTTTTGCGTTGTCAGATTCTACTCAAACCGTCTTGTCACAGCTAGCTAGCTAGCTGACTGGCTACTTGCCATTCAAGCAAAATGTGAACTCCTTCCGCTCGCGACGTCAAGCTTAACGCAGGCGTAGTATGGAGTAGCCAGGCTCCAGCACCGCCCCCAGCCAAGCTCCTGTTCTGGATAGGCAAATAGAAATTCGATGGATATTCACGAATAATATGTATTCTAGCAAGTTCAAGCATCCACATGTGAAGGTATAAAGGAACAGTGCTACCCACTGAGCCACCAGCGGTTAGGATTTGTCACAGCATTCTCTGGAGGGGCTGGGTGGGGGTGTTTAGGTGTAAGAGTACAAAAAATAATAATCCTTCCAATTTAACTTTACATTTGCCCAGCCTTGAGGTTTCTCGGCTATATTATATCTAGTTAGTCTAATCCAATATACAAGTATAAACTCTATCAGTACAAGAAATTACAATTGAGTAATATTGGTCGTATTTAGTTATATTAAGAAACGAATCAGACTTTACCAGCAACAAAACACATTGCGTGCATTATTATTGTGTTTGTTTATAGTAAATCTAAGGGGCTTAAAGGAGACACCCCAAAAACCAGTAAGCCAAATCAGATTTTAAAAGTCTAATGTCTAAGTTAAAGAATTTTTATGTAATATTACTATGGGGAATGTGGTTAATTTCCCTCATTTAGTAGGTAGGTTTCTACATTCCACTAACCCACACGGATTCACTTGCTGCCTCTATTATGTAAACAGACAGCATTGTTAAACCAATGAACAGGACAGGCTTATAGCTTCTGCCAGAGAAGTGCTAACCCAGCATATTTACATTCACAGCTGGTTTAACATCTGACAGCAACCCCTCTGGTCACATTACAATGAATATAATACAATAAAGGTACAGACAGACAATCTAAATAATAACTGAAGAAGGACCAGGAATACAAAAGCCAGCAGAATATGTAAAGATAAAGCAGAAGTGTGATGATGACCAGATTCTTCATTTAGATTTTCCCTTGGCTTCTGGAGATCCACGGCCAGGGCAGATGGTAATTGTCGATTAACACTGATTGCTTTAATAATAATAGATACTTTATTGATCCCTGTGGGGAAATTGCATTTACGCCTCCCTCAACTTGCTCTTTGTAGAGTAATTTGTCTGCCAAGGGCAGCCACCTGTTGGAGCACCCAGGGAGCTGGGGGTTAAGGGTCTTGCTCAAGGACCCACAGATGTACTGAGGCTGGGATTGAACCAGCCACCTTCTGATTACAGGTACACAAGCTTAGGCCACTGAGCCACACAGTGCTCCTTAATTCCATCAGGATGTACTTGATGGCACTAATGATTTCCCATTGGCACTGGAGCACCGACCTTACGAACTTCCAAACATCTCAGTCGGAATCAGCAGAACAAGAGGAGGGCTGGTCGTGGCAAAAGTGTCCCATTGTGAAAGACAAGATACCACTTAAATAAAATGCCCCATCGAGTGCCTCAAAAAATCATTCTTTCCAAGTCATCTCATTGTACCACCAGTAAGCCACTCAGGGAACATATGCAGTATTACCAATTCTATAAATATCTGCCTATCTATTTATCTTTGCGCAGTAATTGCCTGCCAAGTTGTATCTGTCACCACAGTACTGTACCTATTTTCATGCTCACCAACTTAATTGCCATTTTCATAGTTACTTATTTTAATTAAGATTTATACAGAATTGTTGTATTTGACATTGTGCATCTGTGTACTGTGCAATATAACTATAAACAGTTTTGTTCAGGATAATAAATGCATATGTTCTGATGGTAGGGGTCCAGCCTGCAGTCAGTTGTGCCCAATTTTTAATATTGTTTTTTTATACTTTTTCATGCCATCAATTTTGTACCATTCCTCTTACGAGACATTTTATGATTTCCGAATGACTTATTTGTTCTTCCTACAGCAAACTCTTCACTACAGCTCTAGCCAGAGGTGAAAAGGTCCAGAAAATATAAATCCAGACCAAGATTTTGTTTCAACCAACCAGTTGAGTATGATGAGTCACAGTCACAGTTTTCAGTTGGTTGGTTGAAACAAAATCTTGGTCTGGATTTATACTTTATGGACCTGAACTTTTCACCTCTGGCTCTAACTATGACAGTTCTGAGAGTTGCGGTTTGCTTTTTGAAACTGGACACCCATAATGATGAAATATACTGGCACTGTTATGCTTTGGATTGGAGGTTTAAATCTGGGCTGGTCATGATATTAAGCAGCTTTGTTGATCTGGTAGGCAGCTGCTGGTTGCCACCAATGACGTACATGAGCTTATTGCCAGAGTAATTTTCAACACAAATCCATAGTAAGAGAGATTTAACGCAGTGACGCATTCTCCAGTATTCTCCATTTTCTTTTCTCCTGCTCTCCTAATGACAATATTTTTCTAATATCCATGGAGAATTTAACCACTTTCAGTCATCTCAATCTCAATCTCTTGCCAATCAGCCAATACAAAAGTACAGATATGATAATGCAAACTGTATGCTGAGTCTGAAGGGCTTCAAAAAGCCCTTTTAATGGTGACAAATTTCTTTGAAACAGCTAGCTCCTATTAATATCTAATATACATACACACACACACACATACATATATATATACACACACACACACACACACACACACACACACACACATACATATATATACATATATATACACACACACACACACACACACACATACATACATATTATCAAATAGAACTCATGCTAGCAAACACTGTATTATTACTAATCAAATGAGGCCTGGTTAACACAGGAACATCTTATGGGATCTAATTTATTAAATATTTTCATCCAATATCCTTTATTTGATCTAATGAGGTTCACATGTATTGCTGGAAATGTCAGTGTTACCATTGAAGTAGTTTATTTTGCATTCCGCAGTATTATTACTGGAAAGTGTTTTGCTTAGTAAGTCTCATCACTGTGGAGTATATTTCAGCATATACTTGTATATGTTTTCTTTCTGGATCAGGCCTGAGTATCTGACTCTATGATACATGAGTGAATATATTACAGTCTCTGCCCCTAAATAAATCAAGGTATTTAGGGGGCTCCTGTATATGTGCGTGTGTAATATAAATATATTACATATACACACACATATACATATATATATACACACACACACACACACACACACACACACAAACTATGGTGGTAATGTCTCACTGTAGCAAGTATACCATCAGTCTAAATACCTTAAAATGAAACCAATAATGTTGAAAAGCATCACAAAAATAAAATGAAAAAAAATAAATATTTATTAGAATATTTTTTAACAAGACACTGCCACAGTCAAGCACAAATCAGCATGTCTTCATTGTGTTACCACTGGCAGATTGTTCCATGTGACCTTTATGATGATAGCTGGTCCTGCCAGTTGTATATGTGGAGAAATCCAAAAGGGGGCGCCACAGGAAGGGCATGCATTGTCTGACAACTCTCCAGCCTGCAAGCTATGTAACGAACAACAGCAAACTCTATATTCATAAAAATATAAAAACAAAAGCCTCAACTGGACTGAAGTTACACCACTAAATTTTGTAACAACAGGTAACAAGATCAGGGTCTTAAGAGAAGTACTATGGAGAACACTGAAAAGCCAGCAATATGGGGAAAAATGCTCACTGTATGTTGAAAACATTTTCCCTGCACTAAACATTACTGAATGTAGTAACTGTACAGTCAATACATTTATGAAAAATGGGTGTTAAATCATTAATTAAAAATTGAAGCATCTCAAACAAGCTGCAGCCCCCAGGAATTTCAGGTTCTATGCTGTAAAGACTATGCCTATCCACTCTATTAAGGAAAGGTACTGAAACCAAGGTAACATTCTAGTCCAGGGATCTGGTCAAACAAATTCATCAGTTTGCTGTTAGGACGGAATAGAAAAACATTTCCTGGCCCTAATGACCAGTTCAAAAAAAGTCTTCTTAACTTTAATGTGCTATGATTTCAGGGTTTCCTGATTTTTAAAAAAAAAAATTTTAACAAAATGTAGTAAACAACTACATTATATCTGTAGGTGTGTTATGGGTACACTATCCTGATGTCTTGTTAGGTTGCAGACACTTACCACTCTTTTGTACTTCACTTGCCAATGATGTAAAAAGTTACTTACAAGCATAGACAGAACAGACTGGACAAAACAGCACTGGCTAACCACAGTTGATACCCTGACTGAGCACCTAAATGTGAACTCCACCCCCCTGCCCTTGCATGGAGGATGTCAATTGGTTAAAACGATGCTGGATAGCCAGTCTTCAGAAATGGGCTCACCAAGACCAGAACTCACGAACTCCCTGGCATAAACACACAAAAATAAAACATGCAACATACTTCCAACTCACACAGTCGGCTGAGACTCAGAACAGATGTCCCCACACAATGGTATCTACCTGTTGTCAGCCGACAAAAGTGCGACTTCAAACGGTGCCCCACTGCAGAGCAAGTCTCATGGACTTTTCCCATCAGAACCATCTACAGACCAGACCGGGGCCAGCACAAGCATTCTAGTTACTCGGTCTCCAATGGTAACACACCACTACTGGCTCCTGTCTCACTACAAGCAAGAGGCACCGTTTTTTGCACTGCCATTTCAGTTAAAAAAGCAACAACAAAAAAAAAAGTCTGTAAGGCTGTAATTTGCAGATTTTAACGTTTACAAATTACATGTAGTTGGTCATCTTCAGAAACAGATAAGGCTACAGTTTTCTGTTTAGTTTCACAAAATAGTTGAAGATGGCCCATCTACATACAAACGTAAATTGGTACTAGACACTGCAAATGTGCTGGTGATTGATTTAGAGAAGTGCATTAATACTTACAGTACTGGATTCATAATGAATAGTTCCATGTGTCAACGTCATACCCCTAAGTTATATGCATTATGAGTAACAATACTTGTACACTGCAATGCACTGAATTTTAACAGCAGCTGGTGTAATTACAAATTTTGGTAAGAATGTGTATATGAACAAACAGTAAATATATACATGTTGAAGGAGGAGACAAAGGTACAGGAACATACACAGGGGTGTCAGAGGATCATGTTAAAGGGCTAAAATAATTATGATTGGATATCTTGACGTTTATTCCATCAGCCAGTGAGGACCCTGAATTCAGCCCTCAAGACCCTAAGCAGAGTCTTTTCTCAAAAACATAAATGAAACAATGTAAATAACCGAGAATATACGTACAAATCCAAAAAGGGAAATTATATAGCTTATACAATCTACAATAAACAGGTCATCTTTGCAGGTATCTTTATAGAATACCATTCTCGTCATTGTTAAAGTTGTGCAACTTCATGTACGAAAAATGTATTTTATTGCTATACATGATCAGACTAAACAGGACACAGAATTGCACCACATTACTGTAATCAGTTAGTATTGTTACTGATTGGAGCTGCCCTTTGAGTGCCCACATGGCCAGAGGAATTGGCAAAAGGAGTGAATTAAACTATGCTTAATCATTCCCACTTCCGCTCAAGGATCTCAGGTTCAAAAGGCAAATTTTTAAGAACAGTAATCATAAAAAAAAAAAATGCATGTTCAACTTCCTTGAACAGTAAAAACACAAACCTCCTCAGTACGAATTGCAGTATTTGATACCACAAGTAGAGAGTGGCGCTCCTTGTGCCAAATTAATCCAGAGATATGATGTCTGATATGTTGGTCCCTCCTGTGCCTGTAATGACCCCAGGCTCGTTATGGCTGGAGCCACTGCTGTGAGCGCTGCTGTCATACTGGCTGGAGGAGGAGATGAGGCCTCCACCCCCCGACGCTGTCGCCCCCTGTAGGCTGCTGGAGAGGTTGTCCAGGAACATCGGTGTGCGGTAATGCTGCAGAGTGGAAAAGAGTGACTTTCCTCAATGGGGCCGACAAATTTACTGCTTTTACACATGTTGTTTCAAAGCATTTACGTTAAAAAGACAGACAGGAAGGAAGACTGGATTTTTAACATTGCCTGATACTTTATGTAGAAATAGGGTGGAAAAGTTCAAACTAGGACACACAAGGCAGCAGTGTAGTTGTAGTTTACCTAAATAAATCTACTTAAAGCATATGTGTCCTTCATGAATAAGAAATATAAAAAGGAATACCTGAGAATCTCCTTGAATCAATGAGAACAAATCCAGACCTGAAATGAAATATTTAGGTAAAAGCTTGCAGCACATTCAAACATTTGTACATATTTACATTTTCATTGTTTGCATTGTAAAGCGTCCTTGAGTGTGAGAAAGGCGCTATATAAACAAAACATTATTATTATTATATACACTGCATGTGTAGAGTACACAGACTACAACGGCAGAGAAATGTGACGCGTAAAGTCACATGATCTGTCCATTCAGCAGCAGCATTATCCGGCTGCACGCACTGGAGATCACATAACCACAACACATATCCTGCCTAGTGCATTGCTTAAGTCTTACACAGATGATTGTCTAAATTTTCAACAAAAAAAAAAAAAAAAAACAGTAGCTCACCCAAGCAGTTTCCCCATTTGTACCCGTGAAAACAACCAATACTATAGAACCCGTAAAGTTCCAAAAAATATTCTGTTACCCTGAGGACACAAGATATTATCTTAAGTGAATAATAACTTGTGTGCACAAGATAATTATGTTGTGTGCAAAATATATTTATGAGTGCACGAGAAATTAGCCAGAGTTTAAAGCTACGGTCACCGACCCTGGTCCTGAAGATATTTATTGCACAAAGGAAATAACAGTATAACTTAAGGTTCTGCACTGTTCCATAATGAACTGCTTAAAGCAGTGATATGTCTTTAGTTTTAGTGTGACATGAATGGAAATGGGTAGAAAAATGCAAAAATAGCAAAAATGACCAGTGTTCACCGCTGTGTGTGTACTGGGACATCAAGAATTTGTGATTAAAAACTGCCCAGCTTGTTTCCATTAAAAGATATTATAGCTGAAACACTGAATACTGAATAAGAGGCTAACTTTATCGTGGTGTAACAAGAATGGCTTTGTAAGACATTCTGAGATTAATGTAGAATTTTATGAGCTGTGTTTGCCACTCCATGTTCACAGAAGCACGCTCAATACCCTGATTATGTAATGCACACACAATATAATCTCCTGTATAATTTTTCTTCTCATAATATATTGTGCAGACAAGTTAATTAATTATTTGCCCAAGACAATACCTTGCGTGCACAACGTAAAAGAATTTTTTTTGGACTTTCTGGGCTCATACGCAATATTACAATGCTGTCTAATGGCAGCTAACATAGTGGCATCCACAAAGGCATGCGTACAAAGGTCTATAAAAAGCTAACTTTACTCTTCACATACACATAGGCTTTAAGAACTGAACCAATCCCTCAATGTCACCTCCAAAACGAAAGCACACAACACGCATAAGAAAAACCAGGTCTTACTCTGCATGTCAGTGGGAATGGTTGATAAGGTTGAATGATGGAATGGAACTGCATAGTCTGCTAGTGAAGACGCTAAGTAGGATGGGTCCAGGGCTGGGACATTTGGCAACCGCACTGCTGGTGGCTGATAGGCCAAAACACTGGGGAGACAAAGTAAAAATCCATTAAACACTTATTTCTCATGGCCTGTATAAAGGTACTGTATTACACACGTATTTCCTTTTCAGGTATCTTCAAGATCTTTATTATAATTCAGCGGATCTGCTTCCCATACCCTTTTGCCGGAGCCTCATCAGGCTTAGCCATATAGAGGCAGCGCTTTTTAAGTGGAGGGTCTTCAGCCTCCTCCTCCTCCTCTTCCGAGGAGCTCTCCACTGTGAGGTCGATGATGTCTACCTTCTTTGTGCTGCTGGGCTCGCTGGGGGGCATTACCGCGCACTGCCGCACCAGAGCGGAGCCTAAAGCACCAGAGGAAGGAGTATCTCAAAGATCTGCGTACATGGTTTTGACCTTAACACAAGACATTATGAGCATACAAGCACATTACAGACTGAGTCAAATCTGCGAGCCGTACAGCAGAGTAAGCCCCATTTTCTTACTTTCCATTTTTGGACAAAACTGAGACGACACTTTCAACGCTTCTTTCTTTGGCCTCATTGGACACCATGTTCCGTCTTCTTGGAATTTAATCTCGTCAGCATCCGAGCAGTCATTCAGAATCTCCATGAAAAGCCTGACATGACAGATGTCACAGAATGAGCAAGTGTGCTTCAGCGCCACGGCCGGTCCCCTTTGGAAAGCAGCATCACACACACACACACAAGGCTTCACCGCCACAAAGACTCACCCGTCGATTATCAGACTTTCATATGCAGCCTTCTTGTCACACACTGGACAGATCCAGGTGGGCTTCTTCTCATTCATCTGAAGGTAGAGGGCTGCATCGAAGCACTGGAGATGTGAGCATGTGACAGCTCGACAGGGAACAGTCAAGCGCATCTTGCCCAGCTGGGAAGAAGAGATACACAATTCTGATTATTCTTCACTGAATACTTTTACATGCAAGGAATTTACTTTTAGGTTTCATGCAACCACAACCAAGACAATATAATAAATAATAAAATGATGTACATAAAAATAAAATAATATGTGCCAAATGAAGATAATGATGCTACAATTCCCCAATGACAACCCGACCCCCCCCCCCAAAAAAAACCTTGTTAAACCCACCGGGCACATAAGCGACACTCGCAGACTGGTTGTTGCAATCTCACTGTCAGGGTCAGCCGTCAGCTTCTCTTTTACTGGATTAAATGCCAATTTGTGAAAAGTTAATGCAAGGAAGAATGAGGTATAAAGCATTCTTCACAAAACAGGATACACACATAAAAGGATAATGCAAACATAAGACAACTTCGTAGAAATGTATTACTTAGTGCTCTGGAGTGGTCAGGATTCCTAATACCCTTCATCCGCAACCTCTGCAACAACAGCGATGATGTGAGCTGCCTGACGAGGTACACAGACACAGAGTATGTCTGAAAGAATAAAGGGAGGGGTAACTTTATATAGAAGTATATATTGAATGTATCACAGAATTGCAATAAAAGATTTTTTTTCAGTTCCGCTTATAGTTTAAATGACATGTACCTTCCCAATTTCAGGTGCCCATGTGACAGAAATCTGATTTGGAACAGCAGATGATAATCTAACCAGGGAAGTGATGTTCAGGGGTCTCCCTGGTCGTTTCTGTTCTACTCCGTTTTTAGGAGGAGGAGCATAACCCTGAGGATAATCATTAAAATAGGTTAATGACACAGAATGGGGAATTCTGAAACGTTTACTTTTAATGATGTTATACCTGCCTCTTAATGAACAAACTCAGAACTCAAACAGTTATACAAGCATTAGTGAATTATGTAAAAAAGAATTACAAAAAAGAAAGAAAAAATAAATAAATAAAACACGTACCGGTAAAGGAAAAAGCTTTCCATTTACTTTAATACACAAACTGTTTGGATAGTTGTCTTCTTGGGGACAACTTGTTTCTGCAAGACAAAACCTGGAAACAAAACGGATATAATCTTAGATCCAAAACAAGTTACAATGACGGATTCTGAATGATATTATTTCTTACAAAGGCAACAGTGCAGCTATGTTTGCTAAACCCACCTTAACTGAATCTGAACCATATAGTCTCTCCTGCCACCCGGTAAAAAATCCCTTTAAAGAAAAAGAAAAAAAAATTACTCACATCTGCAAAACTACAGAAATATATATGTTTATAGAAGTGGACGTCGGACTAACCTGGAAATGCAGACTTCTCGCACTTGTTGAGGTGTCAGGGCAAAGATGAAGTATTTCTCCTGAAAACGCTGGATGCTACTTGCACCTATAAATGGATTTAAGTACCGTTAAGGAAAACATGCAGAACTACCGTTACGCTGCTGTCATTGCAATGAGCAAAGCCGTTACTACTTATCCCATGGAAAGCAAATTTCTGCAAGCAATAAAAATTTGAACAGAGGAATAAGAATAAAATAAGAATTAAAACATGCAGTGTGTTATTACTGAGTGACTATTTTGTTTTCAGCTATGTCTGAACAGCTTAATAAAGTACTTGCTTATTTTGCATTTTTCCATGTATAAACATGGTATGCTATACCTCTGTAATAAACAGAAACTGAAATCTCTGTTGAAAGTGGTTCTTGTTAAATTTCCTTAACATGTTACATATGTACAGTTTATAAGTAGCCCTACACAAGTCAAAAACAAAGTATATCCCCTGCCAACCTAATTATATACAACTGCAGTCCTGGAAACGCAGCTGAAATAGAGGTGGCTTGGTATAAATACACATACACAGACAGACACACATATAGGAGACAAACGATTAAATATGTCAACAATATATAGTACCACACAGACTAACCCAGGCTTGAAGGCTTGATCAGGACATCCAGTACATCGTAGAATGGCAGAGACTTCATCTGAACATCAGGGTGGACAGGAGGGATGGGAGGCGCTGGCTGCTGCATGTCCATCCTGGGTTTGGTCTCGTGTAAATAAACTGAAGCGTGCGTCCCAGAGTGGGACACAGTGCTGGAACCGTGGGAATTCCCAGTAGTAAGGGAGAGATCAGAGTCCACAATGGAAGCGGCAAAGACGGAGGATTTGAGAGATGAAAAGTCAGGCAGGCTCTCTGTAGTCCGGGGGTAGCGACGCCGGTAGAGCTCCTTAATTTTGATTTGCACTGCAGGACTACACCCGCTTTTTAGCAAATGTAAAGCCCTCAGCAAAAGTTCATGCTTGCGACCACTTTTGTTTCGTCCTGCAAAACCCAATAACACCTGTAGCTCTGACACCCGGAAACTCGATACCATATTCTGAAATCAGAAACACACACAAAAAAAAAACACCACAAAACTGATGCATATATTAAAACTGGATGCATTCAAAGTTCACCTACAGACATAAAACAGACATTCAAAACAACATCAAAAAATTCAAACAGATTTGACATCAAAACAAATATCCTAACTGGAAATCAAAGGAAATCATTTCGATTCAAAATTAAGGTCGAGTAGCAAACATCCGTGCACAAATAAACCTGCGTTATGGAGCTGACAAAATATCCGCTGTAAACTTCCTCACATTACAGTTAAGTACCAAACTAACGCAGAAGCATACTGACATTAAAATGGTACATCATATAGGTCTGCCTGTACTCTTCGCTAAGAGAAAAAGTAGCGCTCTGTAGCTACACACATCTTACTACCATATACCAATCTCTAGAATAAAAGTGAAACGACTAATTTAGCTAGCCATGGTCCCCGTTAGGTGCCGGACTAAGCTTAGAGTGCACCGTAAATGTAATTTTAGCGCTACTCATTTGAAAGACACATTCCCCTTGATGTGCGGTTTGAGGCCACGTCCCTCCCACACAATCCCAATCCGGAAACCCACGGTACAAGGAAAATAAAGAAAGAAAACCCCGACTAACCCTTCATTATTTGGTCCATGCTTGATTGTTCATACGTGTTTATCCTTTTTCCTTTACAAATCCTTAACAAATGCCATCGTAAGAAATCTAAAATATTAAGAATAATTCCAAGACCCGTTAAAAAAAAAAGAAAAACACACAACGGACAACACACATGCGGAATCAATGGAAATGTCGAGAAATGATTAGAAAAACAGTCCGATAAAAGCACAATAATAATAATAATAACAACAACACATTCAAAAACTCAATCGGGCGCTGCTGTCTCTATTCACCCCCATAACATAACCGTGGCTTGCTAACAACAATAGCTAGTAGCAGAACAAAGTCCAGCTGCGGCATAAAACACAAGCCAAGGTGTCACTGGTTTCCCCCGTATATTTTATCATTGACCACCTAGCTCGCGAAATAATGCAATATATCCCATTTTTAAAAAATGAAGTCAGCTATAGTAATAAATGATGCATTTCGAAGAGCTATGTCCAAATTAGCCGGATAGCTAATTCTGATGAAAACAAGCAAGGCAGAGCACAGCCAAGCATTTTGGTAACTAACGCATCCGAAACCTGGCATTCGTTTCAGCACAACTTCATACATCCATAAAATATACATCTAATGCAAGTGAGAACTCATATACAAGTTCAACAAAACGCAAGCGTACGGATGCTAACTAACAATATGCTTTCTCGTACCCTTAGCTCCTCAAAATCCGCCATTTTCTTGCCGCGACCATCCTGCATCGCTCCGAGCGGCAGCACCGCCCACGTGATGGTGGTCGGAATGTGCACGCGCTAATGCGAGCCCTGCCAAAAGCTCTGGGTGGATTTCCCGAAAGCTTCGTAACGCCAAGTAGTTCGTTATCTCGTTAGTAAATTTACGAAGGCGCCGACCAACTCGTTATTATTCACGTCGCTCTTCATTTGAACTTTTGCCTGCTGTCCTGTCACAGAGACACGGAGATCGGCAAAATAAATGACAAAAACACATTGACACTATTTGTTGGACAACGTAATAATGTTGACATATAATAAGAGCTCAATATTGCAATACAAAACTATGAAACTATAAATTAGCGCAAATGAGACTCGTTGTTGTAACATCTGTAAGCTGTTTGAGTGCATAACAGGTTTGTGCACCATTCAGAAGTGACTTGAGAACGACCTTGAAAATCAAATTCAATTCAAAAATCGGTGCAGAATCGCAATTCGACTAAGGAAGTATGATTAAAATGGAATTGATTTCACATAAATTCATATACATACAGTATGTGCAGCTTTAACAATACAGCTTAATATTTCAATACGAATTATCCAGCATGTTAACATAAACAGCATACATTGAATCCCAACCCATCCCTACCAACGCGATGACGAATGTTTACACCAGCAAAAGGTATCCTGCCCCCCTGATCGAGCACCTTCCTGAATATCTGCATGTCACCGTTATTCATAATGAATGCCACATTTGAATTGCCACCTATAGAATAAATTATTTAATTGTGATTTTGTGTACCATGGTGAAAGAGCACTTCAAAACAGTTATATAAGTGACCGACACGCATAAACAGTTAAATATAGAAAGGAATTAAAGGGCTGACAAACCAAATACATTGTTAGAATAGGCTAAAACAATTACACAATACTCTTACAATCATACAAAGTTAACTCACTAGTACATATATAAAAGGTCAATATAAACATCACCCATGTTGAAAGTAAATCTTATGTAATTATTTACGCTTTGCTAGATTTAATGATATTCATGTGTTGTATGATTGCATTGAATTGAAATGAATTATTCTTACTTTCATTTCAACATGTTACAGGGTGTGGCCATAGTCAATCCAAAATCCAATTCATAACTTCTGAATGTCAGAGGACCAGCTAAATCCCCTTACTATAGGCATGTACTAAAACCCCAAACCACAGAACATAAAATTGTAACTAATTTATTAAATTCCAAAATAACAGCAGGAACCAGGAGACATACACTCACCTAAAGGATTATTAGGAACACCTGTTCAATTTCTCATTAATGCAATTATCTAAGCAACCAATC
>JAODLD010000124.1:11415690-11430286 GCA_026781065.1 Mormyrops boulengeri
CAGTTCTGAAGGCGAAAGGGGGTCAAACACCGTATTAGTATGGTGTTCCTAATAATCCTTTAGGTGAGTGTATATTCAAAGTCTCTCAAACCCACAGCAACCAAACGAGCAGGCAAACTATAATACAAACAAGCCACACTGCTGCCCATAAGAAATCAAAACACACACACGTCAAAAAAAAGAAAAAGATATTTACATGGGCCCTGTGATAAAACATAAAATGTATCAAAAAAGGCAATTAGTATGAAGTCCACAGTTCGCTGGTTGCCACTGCGACGCCTCCGATCCTCTTGAGAGCGGATCAATAAGACGACTCCTCGATGTACGCCGCTCGCCATGCACTTCAAAAGAAGACCAGCGAGGAAAGGAGGACAGGGCAATAAATAGCCAGACCGGCCGCTACTTATACCCGCCAGCACCTCACAGAGAATACAAACATTCCTTTAAAACACAGGATCACCGTGCAATTAAACCACATCGGGTCCCGCTACCGATCTTCTATCCTGGATCCCCATCGCTCCGTCCGTCCGTCCGTCCGTCTGTCTCTGCCTCGTCTATCACACGCTTCCATTATACTTTAGCCAATAAATCAATTAATCACACGTGGACGTAATCACAAATTTCACAAAAGCCACAAAACGAACCCAAAACACAGCACACAAAATAAAATACACACCAATCGAAAAAAAAGGAAAACAAACAAACAAATTAAATATCACTTTCCTTCCCCCTCACAATTCCTGACATGAACAACCCTGGTAACCTACATAATGAGCTAACCGATCAAACTTGCTATGTGTTCAGTCACATCTTTTGAACTGGGAAGGTGAATCACCCCGCACAACCAGCAATGGCAGAGAGTTGTGCAAATCAACAGAAGACAGTGTTTGAGACATCCAGGAAGCCAAGTTGCTTTTGCGGGTGATCATGAATCCCTTGGACCAGGGGTGTCAAACTGCAGTCCTGGAGCACCAGAGCCCTGTGTCGCTTAGTTCTTTCCCTGTTTCACCACAAATGATTCAGCTGAAGAGCTATGTGGTAATTAGCACAAGGAGTTGAATCATGCGTGTTATAAATGAGGGGAAACCCAAAAATATGTAAGGCTTCAGCCCTTCAGGACTGGAGTTTGACACCCGTGTCTTGGACCATCTCAGTAATGAACAATTCATAGTGAAATACAGGCTGGCCTGGGGTGAAATAATGAGCCCCTTGGTCTGGTGCTAAATTGAAAAATTGAAAATTGATAAATTGAAAAGAACATCCATCAATCCATTATCTATCGCTTATCTGAGGTCAGGTCACGGGGGCTGCAGTCTCAACAGGGAAACCCAGACTTCCCTCTCCCCAGGCACTTCATCCAGCTCCTCCAGGGGAATCCCGAGGCATTCCCAGGCCAGCCGAAAGATATAGTCTCTCTAGTGTGTCCTGGAGAAAACCACACTGCTCCTCCTGAATCCAATCTGACAGACCCTCCTCTCCAGAATCCCCAAATAGACCTTACTGGGGAGGCTGAGGAGTGTGATCCCCATATAGTTGGAGCACACCCTTCGGTCCCCCCCCTTCTTAAAGAGGGGGGCCACCACCCCGGTCTGCCAATCCAGAGGCACTGCCCCCGATGTCCACGTGATGCTGCAGATGCGTGTCAACCAGGACAGCCTCACAGCATCCAGAGCCTTAAGGAACTCCGGGCGTATCTCATCCAGCCCCGGGGCCTGTTCAGGAGCTTTTTAACCACCTCAGCGACCTCCACCCCAGAAATAGATGAGTCCACCCCCCAGTCCCCAGATTCTGCTTCCTCGTTGGAAGGCGTGTTGGTGAGATTGAGGAGGTCTTCGAAGTATTCCCTCCACCGACCCAAAACGTCCAGAGTTGAGGTCAGCAACGCCCCATGATGCTGCACCGCTTTTACGCCCTGAGCCGTCAGATGGTGGACCAGAATCTCCTCGAAGCTGTCCGGAAGTCGTTTTCCATGGCCTTGCCAAACTCGAACCCGAATTTTTGCCTCAGTGACCGCCAAAGCCGCATTCCACTTGGCCCGCCAGTATCTGTCAGCTGCCTCTGGAGTGCCACAGGCCAACAGAACTCCTTCTTCAGCTTGACGGCATCCCTCACTACCGGTGTCCGCCAGCGTGTTCGGGGATTGCTGCAGTGACAGGCACCGACCACCTTACGGCCACAGCTCCGGTCAGCTGCCTCCATAGTGGAACATGGCCCATTCGGACTCAATGTCTCCCGCCTCGTTCGTTTGTTAATTCTGGAAATAACGAAGGGTTTGGGGAAACGCACGCAGACTCACTCGTTCTCTACCTACGTTGTTCTTTATTTTGTTCATTGTTCGCTAAGATCGATCGCTTTCGGGAAATCCCACCCCTGATCGACAGCAAGAACGCGTTACGTTTTGACAGGATTTTGATTCTCACACGGCACGTCTAGCTAGTTACCTCTAATCGAGCCTGAGAATACCCACTGTTGTAAACATGAGTAAAAGGAAATAGTGGGGACAGAAAGGATAATCTGTGTCTTAGAGTATTCTTGTGATATAACTGGTTAAATCTCACAGTCATAATATGCTTGACAGATTGTGTTTTGGTTTCTTGTATTCCAAAACAAAGGAGGAAATGAATGTAATACGGAGGTGCGTCGACGAGTACTACCACTTAGTGGGGCAATTGTTCCGTTAGCTTTGCTCAGTTTAGTGTTAAAACCAGAACGAGTCCCGTGCTATCTGGAGCCCTACTGATGTGTCCTCTGAGACCGGAGTTGCGATTGCAGCTACGTTTAGTCCAATTGTTGTGCCCCATTAGAAGTTACATAAACGCCACTAGAGGCCACTCTATGCATTTATTGCAGAAATCCCTCGATTAGTCCTGGAGAAAAATTTTAACAGAGTAAACAATGATTTCTCATCAACTTTATTTGCACTGAGCACCCCTACAAGAGATTTAAAAAAATGTCAGGCCTGTGGTAATGATTTTATTAGATACTCCTCAGAATGACAGATGCAATTAATTGATTGAGTAGGCAGTACATTACTATATTGAGGTATCACCCGTGAATTTTAGCTGTGAAGCAGGGGAGTTTCTAGCTATTGAAAAGATCAGGGGCTAAGTCAAGTTTACCTGGGGCTTGTCTTTTTTCATTTTTTGAAGGAAGATTGGCATTGGGGTTAAAATACTCAGGGCTATAGCCCCGAGTGATCAGACCTAACGACACCCATTCTGTGAACTGACATGTAAAAGTATACAGAGAGAAGATATCACAAATGCATATATGGTTAAACAAGGAGGTTGTGGTGATGTAGAGGGACCTACACACTGTGATAGTTTGTCTTAAAGAATGAATACTAACACTGATCCATTTCACTTTTGTTATTTTCACTCACTATTCTGCAGCTACTGGCTGTGAGCTATATGACTTCTTTTATTCTACTTCTTGTTATGTGTTATTTTATTTGGACGTTGGGCCCTTTAATGCTACATCATGCTGTCCATTCTATTTCAAAGCTGGCCTTTCACAGCGATCTGATGTACTGGGCAAAAATGCAATTGCAATATTTTTCACAGGTTATTGAATTCTTTTGAATAGGATAATATCCATCCGGTATTTCAGTTCTGGGCAAAAGTGTTATATTGCGGATGAGGACAGGGGAGAAAAGTTAGGACGGTTTCAAAGGCTCCTGAATGACAGGGGCCATAAAAAAATTAGAACATATTTGGATTGGTCTGATTTGGGGGCCCAATATGTTCGGCTTTCATGGGGCCCTAAATCTCTAGCAGCACCACTGGATATGGGCATAATTTGCAGCATGTATCTTGGGGTGGTTATGTAATTTGTGTTGCCTTCATTGAGATCTAAAGAGGTGACAGGTGAAATTCATGGCTGTTGGAGTGAGTCTGTTTTGGGATGCCAGACAGGCACAGGTTATGCATCTGGAAAAATGCTATAAGTGAGAGATGGGCATGGTGAAGTCAGGTGATGAGACCATTCATTGACCAATACCTATTTGTTTGTAATATAAAATGGACTTTTAAAATGGATTATTCTCTCAGCCAAATGACACATGATCAATCCTTCATGCCAGATTGCATATCCAGTAGCCTATTCCAAGACCGGGTGTCCATTTTGGTTTCCTTTGTGCAGAAGCTAAAACAGCTGTCATTTCTTTTCATTCCAGCCCCATTGTTTAATATTATTAAACCAGTTCCCATTCCATTATGCCATCCGCACGCGGTATGGTGTCTTTCTTTATCCTGATCAGACTGAGTGTTATACGCACTTTTTCTGTGATTTTCTTGCATACAGCAAGCTGCCCACCTAAACATCTGCTTTCACTGTGTAAAGTGTAATCACATAATTATTATGCAATGTTATCAGTATGTGCCATGCCTTGTGATGATTTCACAACGTAGCAATGACACTTTGTAATTGTAATTCCCATTGTTGTAATATTTTATATAGAACTATTTGTAACATCGGAAATGTTTTTATGTTGTGGAGCACTTCCTGTGATCTTTGTCTTATTTACTTTGTGTTGATTTTGACCTTTCAAAGTTCTAAAGAATAAAGACAAAGGGTTTCATTTTTTCCACAAATATTGTGCCCCACTATCATTTCACCTTCAGTTTGTATATGATAGAAATGCTTGCTATTGAGTTGTTCTAACATTTTAATCTATTCTCAGGCCAAAGATTAAAATCCTGACGACTACTTCACTGGCTATGCAAGAACAACAACCACAACCACCACCACTACTACTACTACTACTACTACTAATAATAATAATAATAATAATAATAATAATAATAATAATAATAGTTCAATTGCAGCAGACCTTTTTGACTGGTATGGCACTAAGATAACTTACCCTCCAATTTTTCACTTGCAGATTTCTGAAAGACTATAATTCAGCTGTCTAGCTGTGGGGCTCTTCAAAAGAGTTCCAGCAGAGGGTGCCACAACACAAAATGGGACAATGAAAGCATACCTCCAATGGCTTAAAGAAGCTGGACAATGGGACAACAATATTTTGATTGAAATTTGTCATTCACCCTTATAGGCCCTGTAAACTCAATCTTATTTTAAAAAGCTCAGCAAACTAAAGCACTATTGTGTTATGATTTATAATAAAATCAATATATTGCCATCTGCCATACATTTTCTTTTATTTTATGCCATAATCTCATCTGTAACTATTTTACCCTTTGCTATTTCTGAAATATTTTTGATATCAATGCAAATGACACATTTTTGTAAAGTCAGATTTGATCTGTTTGTTTAGTTCTGTTTAGTAGGTGTCTATTGTCTTTATGCTCCTCCTTGTTTTAGTTCATCTCACATTTAATCTTCAGGTTGTTTTGACTGTCATGGTGTAAATCCTCAGCAGCCACTCCTCTAGGCCAAACTGAGACCTCCCTGTTTGCACAGCAATGATTTGTGGGCACGCTGCACAGAATCACGTTGACAGATAAGTAAAGCTAAATGACCTTATTTCATGCAGGGTTATGCAGAGAAGAAAAAAATCACCTACCTCACTCTAAAATTTTTATGCTGCCCAACAGTTTGTCTCCAAACAATTTAAACAATTAAGTACAAATCTATATATTTGGCCAAGTGAATTCATTGTATAATAGCAATTTAATGGCAGTAACCTAGTAACAAAAATCTAGGTATGCACAATGACAGCCATAATGATACATTATTTTCTCCCTCTGTACTGTAATGGGTGCCTGTTTACAGTCAGTTAGTGGCCAACCTGACTGCCACTGGTTTTGTAGTCAGGAGTGTACCAAGACATTGTTAAACCCCTGACAAAATGTCCACGCGCCACCCCCACCCTGGCAAAGTTTACATATAGTTTTACATATTCAAGGCCCCCCCACTGCTGGTTTTAGGGACCTAAACCTTCCATCGATTATACCAAAAAATTAAAATTACGTACTATTAATGCAATTTCATTACTAGTTAATAACCGAAATTAATTTCCATGTATAGGATCACTTACGTGACTTCACTTTGATCCCTGCTGTTATGCAACTCATTGAGCAGTGATTGTTGTACAGAAAGTATTTCAACTGAATGCCTGGATGAGCTGTGGCTGTAGTTTTGATTCCTGCCCAGACTGTCTATGCTTGGAGTTTACATGTTTTCCCAGTTTTTGCTGGGCTTTCCCCCATATAACTGAATTAGCAGCTTAAGGATTGAATAAGCTAGTTTGGGTGATATTGTGTCTCTAAAAGTGTGTCAATTGTGCGTCCCTCATGCCCTGTGCTATATATATCGGTGTGTGTGTGTGTGTGTGTGTGTGTATGTATCCATATGTCCATATTTATATACAGCCTCTCCCCAGGTTACGATGGGATTATGTTCTGATAAATCTATCATATTTGGAAATGCATTTTAATACAGTACACCTAATGTAACACACATAGCCTAGCCTAACTTACCTTAAACATGTTTAGAACACTTAGCCTACATTAGCCTACAGTTGGGCAAAATCATTAACACAAAACCTAAGTGTTGAATATCGCATGTAATTTATTGAATAATATACTGAAAGTGAAAAACATTTAACCATTGTAAAGTCAAAATATCATAACATGGACCATCATAACCCAGGCAGCGTCTGTATAAACTGTATATACATACATACATACACACAGGTTTGTAATTATATCTTTGTGAGGAGTCTCTCCATTTCTATGGGGAAAACTCTAATCCCAACATGACGACCTTAACCCCTACCCAGCCTTAACCCTAATCATAAGTAGCCAAACAATTTTTACTTTTTTGATTGCATTCATAGATCTTTGTGGGGACCTGAAAAATGGTCCATACAATGTCCAAATACAGGTTTTTATTACATTGTGGGGGACATTTGGTACTTGACCAGCTGTACCAGCATGACCAGCTAGTGACACACTCAGCTAAACCATCTAAACCACCAATGAGCAGCAAGACCAGCTAATCCCAGCTGCCAGTATAAACTGTTTTTCTCAGGACGGAGGTGTTTCTCTGCTCGGGTGATGACTGCTGCAGAGATCTTACTCTCAAGAGGAAAATGGGTGAAGGACGATACATCAGACATTATGACTTTTTCTGTTGCTCAGGGATGGAGGTGTTGTGCTCCTCACTTCAGGTTTTGCATCTTTGCACTTTGGTGTTGTACAACTCGTGGTTTCAAAATAACCCTGCACAAATGCTGGCTTTCTGAAGCCTACAATGTACAGTTTTTTTTGAGACTAGGTCACAGAGCTACTGATTTACTTTATCATTTTTGATTCTATGTTCTTGTGTTATGCAACTATCCTGTTAAGTGTCTGCCTATCCCTATTGGTCAGCTTTAAGTTATAATCATTGTTCCTCTTTTCCAGTGCTGTCTGTCCCTTCTTGACATATGCTGTCAGGATTTTCTTGCAGGCTTTCTGCAGTTCTGGCCTCCTTGGATCTTAGTTGATCATGTTACTATGAAAAGACTAGACGTGCAGGAAGATGACACCTAAGAAGTGAAATTAAAAAGGTTGCTGTGGAAACATAATCTTTACGATAACTTGCTTTTATATACCTTGTACTCTTTTTTTATTGCAGACATGAGTTGTGATTTTATTATACATAAAATTATTTAGGAGAAAATATTACACGATCATGGTAGCAAAAGATGCCCTGTAAATAGATTTACATTTAACATTTTGCATTTGTGGGTGGACTGTTGCCTTTGTGGGTAGCACTATTTCCTCATAAATCTGAATTTATTTCAATTTTCCATCCAGTGACATATGTAGGGAACTTCCATGTGTTTATGTAGGTTTCTGTCAGGTACTCCTATAATACAGGAATATGCATTTAAGAAAACTGGCATTTCTAAAACATCCACCGAGTCGGAGTAGGTTTGTGTGGCCTGTGAGGGACTCACATCCTGTTCAAGGTGTTTCCCTGCCTTGTGTTTAAAGGAATAGTCTGTAGTCTCACGACAACCCTGCGCTGGATAAGCAGTTATATAATTATGGGTGGTTCGGTAGATTTTACAATTGCCACATTATTATCAGGAAATTCATACACATTATAAATTCTTCTAATCAGTGTAATGTACTACTTCTGTTATATACTTGGCTTCATACAGAGTTAGGCTATATGGTATTAATTTCTTTTAAACATTAAGGTTTTTTTGCAAAACCACTAAAAGCATTTTGATGGTTCTTTGGTAATGTGTCTATTGTAATCACTTGCAGTTCTGAGTGAAACATAAACTGTCTACTGATTGAATAAATTTTAAAAAGACAAACAGAAGAATATCATAAACCAGAACTAATGTTTAGATTCTAACCTGAAAAACAGACAAGACTTTGCAATATAAAGAATAGCACAAGGTTTAAATATCCAAACAGGTAATGAGGTACATGTGAAAACAATGATCAAGAGACAGGAGGGGTCCATTTAGTATTCTGGGGAAGGGGGAGGAATCCAGGATGTCCAGTGCTGGCACCCAAGAGCAGTCCTTTCATTCGTAGCATTCGCAATCCACCACAATGGACTGTATATGTGAGACCAACATTGCTAAGGAAGGGTGGAGTTTGGACAGGCCGAGATGAAGCTGCAGGGGTTCCTTGATTAGCAGGGGCCTGTACTACCAGCTTTAAAGGGAATAATGGAATGTCTTGTACTGTGGGGGTAACCTGAGACAGCATGAAACATGGCTACTTTATTTAGCTACAGGAAAAGGGCCAATGAACCATAGACTTTTTTGGAAGCCCAAGAGGGATGTTCCTAAAGGGCAGCCACACCTTTTGACCAAGCTGATCCTGGAGGGGAGAGCAGGGGTGGACTTTGGATCTGGTACTTCTGTGAGAAGATGCACATTCAGTGGCTCATCAGACCATGGAAATGGGGAGACTGATAACCTGGAACACACTAGAATGACTATACATTGACTCATTGACCAAGGAATTCTTGGCAGATTCCACCCATGGAAGGAATCTACATCAGTTGTGCTGTTGGGAATGACACTGAGGGAGTGATATCTAGATCAGGTTAGTTCATACTTAGAGCTTCTCCAGTCTTATTATTGGAACTGGTTGATACCTTTTGGAGAACTTATCCATGGCCATAAGGATGGCAGCTGACCCCTGATTTTAATGGGAAATCTGTGACAAAGTAACTCTATGTGGGGCCAGGTCTATAGGTACTGTAGTAGGCAGGGGTTCTAGGAAATCAGAGGATAATTGATGAGATGACTGAATAGAATCAGGATAGGCACTGACAATTCAGGTTACATTGTGATCTAGTGAGGACCACCCGAATGTGGTCTTTGAGAAGGACAGTGTGTACTGGATGCCTGCTTGACCAAAACTGGGTGTAGAGCGAATTCACTGCAAAAGGCGGAGACGCACTGTGGCAGAAATGTAGGTATTGTGAAGAGGACATTCAGCAGAGGGTGTGTCAGAATAACAAGAGCCTTTTGAATTCAATCAATGATATCTCACTGGATGGAGGCAGTGGTGTATGTGGGGGTCTTTGGCACTTTTGGGAGGTCATTGAGACATGACAAGACATTAGTGTTCATGGATCTGAGTCTGTAAAATAAGATCAACTGTACTGTAACCATCTGATCATTGCACCTGACAAGGATTCTTTTAGCAGCTCTGATTTACTGTAGATGTCAATAATCTGAAATGACCAGAAATGAGCTTTTAGCTCCCTCAAGCCAAAGATGCCTACTCCTCAGTATCCAGTACTTCCAGTATCATAATTCCTTTCTACTGATGAAAGCTTTATTGAAGGAGTCCACATAGGTGTAGTTTGAGTAGCTCACCTTGCTACTGAGAAAGTACTACCCCCTCAATGGACTCTGAAGAACCCCCTTCAATGACAAAAGTGATTGAGGGATCTGGATGTTTCAAAATGGGGAGGGGGGTACCGTGAATCTGTTTTTTAACTCCTAGAAGCCTGATCAGCTTCTTTATTCTACCTAAGGCTTTAGGAACCTCCCTTTAGCAGGGCTGTAAATGGTTCTGCCATGGAACTGAAGGTTCATGTCAATCTACCATGTAGGTTTAAGAATCTCAGAAATTTATGTAAGGGTAATCTTTATATTTTTGGCCACTCTTTCGGGTCACACTTGCAACTGATCTATTTGAAGCCAATGGGCATTATAAAGCCCATGGGTTTCACCTTCGTCTAACTTGACAAAGAGCCTGTTAGCAAGGAGCTTTTGCTGGATGAGATGCATATGGGACACATGATGTTGATAATCAGGCAAATAGAATAAGATGCTATCAATTTAGACAATAACAAATCTCCCGAAGTACTCATAGAGAACCTTGTTGATAAATTTCTGAAATATCAACTGTGCATTGACAATACCATAAGGCATCACCAAATATTCATAATGACCACTTCCCATTCGTTTCTATCTTGGATCTGTATTACATTATATGCACTTTGTAGACCTAACTTTTTGAAGTATTTGACTTACCTTAGCTTTTAAAAGGCTGTAGGAACTAGGGGTAATAGGTAACTGTACTTAATTATAATGTCATTTAGCTTGTGGTAGATGATACATGGCCAAAGACCATCATCTTTTATCACTGGAAAAAATTAGTAGTAGTGAGAGATTTATGGGCGGCACGGTGGTGCAGTGGTTAGCACTGTTGCCTTACACCTCTGGTAACTGGCTTCAAGTCTCTGCTAGCGTTCCATGTGTGTAGAGTTTGCATGTTCTCCCCGTGTCATCATGGGGTTTCCCCCGCAGTCCAAAAACATGCCAAGGTTAATTGGAGTGCCCAATTCTGGATTGTTCCCTGCCTTGCACCCATAGTCTTCAGGATAGACTCCAGGCCCCTCGCAACCCTGAATAGGATAAGTAGTTACAGAAAATGGATGGATGAGAGATTTAGATGAATACTTGATCCAGTGTTTCTTGAATGTATTTTACCATAACTTGAGACTTCGGCATAGACAAAGGATAAATTTAACCCCAAGGGTGTGTGCTTCCTGGATGCAGATTGATGACACAATTCCAAGGTCGATATGGTGGTAAGCATGAGGTCTTACTAAAGACCTCTGCCAGATCTTAATACTTGGGGAAAATGATCAGATTCCCGGAGGATGTTAGGCTCTCGGTGCTTGAAGATCGAACTGGTAAAGTGATACACTGGGAGAAACACTTCTTTCCCCAGGCAGTTACCTCTTTCTTAAACAATCAGATAATAGGATTGTGGTACATTGACCACAGAAGGTCTAACATCACATCAGAACTGAAATTTGGTGTGAAGGAGACTCACCAGTTGTGTGAAAAGTGATGTGACTTGATCCTACAGGCTGACCACTGATAGCTGATACCAGTGTGCGAAATTCGGAGGGGTCCGACACCCCCGATTAACCCATGAGACCCCCCGAAAACCTCAAAAGCAAAATTTTAAGGGGGTCTCAAGATCGGTATTGCACAACAATAGGGAGATGGGACCCCCCAGAATATTGACGGGTATTTCGCACACTGGCTAATACTGTTAAAGATGACTGACATGGATTGACGGGGATATTTGGGCACGTAGATTCTCACTTACAAAATTGCTAGCTGACTCATAATCAGTCAGGGCTGCAATAAAGACTGAGTGGTTACATCATGCCAGTTGAACCTGGAAGTACATTTGCTGGGAAGAAGCTAGTCGACACATGTTACTCACCAGGGCAAGGCAGCCATTTAGGGTGCCAGCTTCTGAGGGGGCACCAACTTGCCAGCCAGTTTCACTTAACCTTGGACAAAGGGTGCCAGCAGTGATACTTGCCGTGGGCACCATATTGGCTAGGGCCAGTACTGTTACTCACCCCTGCGTTGCCAGGTCTAAGTGCTTTAGAGGTATAGTTAGCCTTATGTTGCCCAGAGAGGCAGTATAGGTATAGGTATTGTTCCACTCTGTGTCTGCATGTGAATGACTTCAAAAGATGGAAGGGATCTGCAGACCAAGGAGTGTAATAGGGAAAATCTCTCCTGGTCTGAAGAAGACTATCTACATGGATCACCAGGAATATAAGATCGGAGTCTGTATCCTGATTCTGATTGTAATCTTGGATGACTCCAAGAAATCGTCTTTGTAAGTTCAGATTGATGGGTTTGGTTCAGTTCCATTCAAAACACAGAGCACAGTCATTCCAGTTACCAATAGCAGCCAAAGTCCAAAATTCCAAGAAACACTCAGTTGTAGTTTTGTCCTCCATTGTAGAATCAACAAAATTCTGCTACAGTCATGCCTACAACAGGGTGCTGCTGAAATACATGTCATTATATATTTGAAACATGAACCCGCACAATGGTAAATCAAAAACGCAGAAATGAAGTCAAACACAAAAGAATCATAAACTGGAAATAATGCACACAAGAAATTGAACAAGAGACTTCCTAATTTAAGGAAAGTTTTAAGGGTTTTAATATTCAAACAGGTAATGAGTCACAGGTGAAAACAATGACCAAAAGATCAATCAAAAGAGTATTCCAGCTGGGGGGGGAGAGAGGACATGGAGGATTGTGTGTGGGTGAGACTGAAGTATGCAAGGGTGTGACAATATGACGTAGCATCAACTTGGTTAAAGCCCGAAAGTAACCGAATAACTTGGGGAGGGGGATCATTTTTGATGACTACCCATTGGGTCAGCACTTACAGAGCACATTCCCTAGCCGCTAAAGACCTTTTTTTAGATGAAAGCAACTTAATCAAGCAAGGGCAAGTTTTTCATCCTATAAAAAGTAATACTTCATTCCGAGGGCTTCACTCTTCTCTTTTATTGCCACTGGGGGGCTGTGGGTTGCCTTTTTAATGTTACTAAGGTGGTCAAGGGGCAAGAAATCCAATCCATCATTGTACACTGAGCTTGTCAGGCCAGGCGACAATCTCACAAAGAATAAGACCTTTCTAGGAGAACGTTTGCTAGAAAAGAAAGCTGGGAATTTCTCAAAAAGCCCCCTGGGCTGTCAGATTTGACTGTTAAGGCCAGATTGAGTTACACAGTCAGTCATTTTTTATAGGTAGCCTGTGCAACATCTATATCTGAAATCATTAGCTTGCACAATGTATTTTCTCCATGTATTTCTACACACTTGAGTGAATGTTTTCAAACAGAATAAACAGATCTGGCAAAATATATGGCAATCAAAACAATAAAAACACAATATTACCTACGGAACTCTAGCCAATGCTGACGGAGCAGCCGCACTGGGGCCCGTAGAAACAGGGGGCCCCACAGAAGGTTGATGGGCCCCTTCACAGGAAGGATTAGGAAGCTATTGATATATTAGTTTATTAGTACCGAAACACGTTACATTGTATTATGAACCAGTAGAAACCAAACCATATATACACCCTTTATTTGGCTCCCTCAGTGTCCAGTCCAGTTTATTACATTAATTTTTTTTAATGACAAGACTATAAAAATTTATTATACTTTAATGATATTTTACAAAGATACATGGTACATCTGAAACATTTAACCATTAAGGGTCAGCGGCTATGTTTACATGCATGGACATGTGTCCAGAAATGAAGAGGGGGTCCCCCTTGCCCTGGAGCCCGTTGTAATGAAGCTTAAGCCACTGATTGTTCTTCACTGGAGCTAGAAATCAGTCTCCATGAGGACATGAAACGTGGCTTTAGTTCCAGTTCATAAAGTAATGAATGATAATTCACCAGCATTAATGCAGTAGTAAACAAGTAATGTTACATGTCACAGTGATCCTTGCACTTTTAAAAGAAATTTACAAACAATTCATAGTCCTCATCCTGCTCCTGGTTGGCTTCCAAACCCTGCTATAGTTTATGTGTATCTCATATGCGTTGGTGGCTTTGTGATATCAAGTTACATATTTACTTATAACAATGTCAATAATATGAGTCCATGTAAGTATCCAATTTATAACCCAGTCAGTAATGAAAATTGTAATTACCGTAGTTCTAACTTTATTGGTATGTATACTAACTTAACAAGTAAACATGCTGTGGAAAATGATATACTGTGACATTTAAAATGAAATTAATTTAGATGATTTACCAGTTTTAAAATGACAGCTGTTTTGTATTTTATTCTTGAATTCTCCAACAATCCTCAATTTTTTTACTTGATGTTTTTGATTTTTTTTAATTTAATATATAATATAATATAATATAATATAATATAATACAATACAATACAATACCAAGTGGGTGGCATGGTGTCTCCGGCTTGTAGGGTTCACTCCTGACCCTGGCTTTACACAGAGTGTGCACATTTTCCCCATGAATGGGTTTCCATTAGGTACTGTGATTTCTTCTCGTCATCCAAAGACTCGCAGTTCAGGTGACTAAGTGTGTGCCTGCTGGTGAGCTGGCATCTCTGCATTCTGCTGCCTCGTCCTCCAGGTCCCAGCCCCTGTAACACTAGTGAAATACAGTTTTGCATAATTAATACCCTGCACAGTTAATCTATCACTGACCAATTTTAAGTCACATCAACAGTCTCTAGAGCAGATATTTCCTAGAACATTAAAAGTCCTTCTCTGTTTCTGATAAACTGATCACCATGCCCAGCTTCTTCATTGGGGAATGCTAAGAAATTTATTCTGCGTGGCTGACAG
>JAODLD010000124.1:11430386-11440809 GCA_026781065.1 Mormyrops boulengeri
TGTTTCTGATAAACTGATCACCATGCCCAGCTTCTTCATTGGGGAATGCTAAGAAATTTATTCTGCGTGGCTGACAGTCTTTGCTATATGGAATACTGCTTCCCACAAGGGCAAGTTTACCATGACGCTGGATCACCAAAGACCCTGTTAAGGCATCTCAGAGACCTTGTCATGCCAGTGTTTCAATCTGTGACCAAATCATCAGCCAAGCACAGGGAACTTACTTCCTTTAATTATTAAGCCAGGAGCCGGCTTCTTCCGTCCCGGCTCTGCCCGATCCATGGAACACACACCTGAGACTTCAGCCTTTATTAGATTTTATTGGCAGTGCTGGACAGAGGTGAGACCCCAATTATAGCTGAAATCAATCTCCGGCTACTTTTCTCATAAAGCGTGAGCTGCACAATGGACAGTGCAGCTTGTTAGTCTGGAACGCAGGGGGTTCCTGTGGGAGTTTTCCTTTCAATATCTGCCCTGTGGTCTGTCGCTAAACCATCTTTCTGGAAAGGAAAACAGCAGGCTGGGCAGGGGCGTCAAGGTAAACAGGCCTTCAATTAAGTAGCTATGTGTCGCTGATGAGACAGATGTAGCAACAGGGGAGCTCATTCTCGGTTATGGAATTAAAAGTTACTGCCATTAGCAACATCGTAGATTACCATGGCTCTAAAGATGTTTAACAAGAAATGTCGATTAATACTCCACATTGCTTATTTGCCTTGCATCCATTATATCTTATACAGGCAGTCCCCAAGTTAAGAACAACTGACTTAAGAACAACTCATACTTACAGACTTCCATAAAGTCTGTTATATTAAAAATTCAGGTAAAATACAATGGTTCATAATGGCGAATGCAATCTACTTTGTGGCGCTTGTGACAACATTGCACAACTTCAGTGGTTCGTTGGCTCGAGGTACAGCACACTTCTGTATGTAGTTACTTTTATAATTACTGTATTATAATAATAATAATAATCATTATTATTATCATTATGTTCCGTATTATTATTTGTCTGACTTACCTACAAATTTGATTTAAAGACAGACTTAGGGAATCTTGTTCGTAACCTGAGGACTGCCTGTAGTTTACACAGCATTTCACATTACATTTAAGTTACCCTAGTGTTCCTTGTTCATAACTACTCTCTGAGTGCCATTTCTAAGAACACTGATGTTTAAATTAGATGTCAGTGTGACAGTGTTTGTAACAATACCTATAGTATATTCAAAGCCTTTAAATCACATGTACCAAACTCCTGCTTCAAAGGAGAGTAATGTTGATGTTTAAAACATAGATCACAAAACTTTGGCAATGTAAAAATTGTCCTTCTGTTATTCCCCCCTTTTTATTTTTCTGATTAAGTTATTAGTAGTAGGGGAAAAAACCTGTGGTAGAAGTACTAATTCAGCAGACTATTGGAACAGTTTAACGAGTGATTGTAAAAAATACCAGAAGCTATTAATTGCTGAAAAAGGATTAATTATATTACTTTTTGCAATAAAATAATAGTCTTTTATTCTGTGGTGCTGTATGCTCTATTGCAGTGTTTCCGAATCTGGTCCTCGGGGACCCACAGACAGTCCACGTTTTTGCTCCCACCCAGCTCCCGATGGACTGTCTGGCAGGGAGCTCAGAGGGAGCACAAACATAGACTAACTGTGGGTCCCCGAGGACCGGATTCACAAACACTGCTCTAGAGTCCTCCTGCAATCTAAACATATACAGTTAGTTGACCTGGCTTCTCTAAATAGCCCATAGTATGTAACAGTGCCCTGCAATGAAATGGTAGCCCATCCAGGGCAATCTCTATTGCTGCTAGGGATAGGCTTCAGCACCCCTACCGTTGTATACTGGAGAAGCAGCTGGAAGACGGATGAGTGTTATACTGTATTTAACATGGGGACCAGCTGCAAGAAGACATGAGTAGTACTAGTGTTAATTGTTAATGAAATTCTTTTAGCGAAGTTAATGACATTTTTCTTGAAAATGTATTTACATGATAAATAGAGGAGTTATGTTTTATGATCTATTTATATGATTTATTTTATTGTTGTACTTCTTAAATGAGGTGTATTTCAATCAATATTAGAAATTTTTATTTTTCTGGGAAATTTGCAGCTACCAGTTTGTAGTATCAACTGTTGTTTTATTTGATCTTTAGTCTATACTGCACTAACCGCACTAGTCCGCACTGAATGTTTATTTGATCATTACTTTTGTTAAGTAAGATAAGACTTATTTTAAACTAACATAATATAAAATATGTATTACTAGTATGGTGTCATGTCAGAAACCTTAATATAATCCTGGAATGAGAGACAACTTTGAGGCAATAGAAAACTATCGTAAAGCCTACTGTAACTGAGTTGGATGAGGGAGATTACTTCTTTCTGGAGTGAGTCCCCCACCCATTTCCACTGAGAACAACAGGATGTCAGTGAAATGTCAGTACTACGTCAATCAATTCTGGATAATTAAAAAAAAAAAACTGAGGTGGGAGATATTTCCCTCCCGACCGGCATGACAGTATGTTATCTTTTAGCCGAGAACAGATGTGCCGGCGGAGAGGAAGGGATGATACCAGTCAAGAGTAGCAGTAGCGGTCTCTTGGAGCGGAGATTCAGGATGACTCAGGGGTTCAGGAGCGGACATTGTTTAGTGCAGAGGTCTGGGAACCGCTGGGGGGTGGGGGGGGGCATGGAACAATTATATGACGTGGGCGATATGAAAGACAGACAAAGAGGGCTCATGCAAAGAGACATGGGGTTGATCAAAAGAATCAGGGCTGGAATGGCAGCCGTGTCACAGGGAGAAGGAACTCAGTAATGTAGGTGGCGCTGTAAAGATAAGCACAGAGGTCGCTGACATGCTGTCATGGGGTGGCGATAAGACAGACAAAATATGATGTCTGGGTGCAGACACGCCCCTCTCGTCCCGGCTGACCCCTCCTGTGTTCACTCTGCACCTAACTGATGGCGTTCTTTACTTTATAGTACTGTTATTGATTGGGGCGGTGGGTGTTGTTGATGCATAAAATTAACACTGTGTTATAGGGCATGGATTTCTGTCAGTTGCTGACAAGATAGCCCATTATTGGAGGACTGCTCTTAATTTGTTTTTGTTTATTCAGAAGTGTAATGTAACACTCCTTGAGTCCAATAATGACTCTATTACCTGCAAGTCCCTGCAGCACCATTGATGTCTGCTAACCTTGGCTGTTCCTAATTACATCAGGCATTCAGTCCTTAATTTAGCATTTTTTTTTCTCAGTTCTGTTTGTTTAATGCTGAAAACTCAAGACTCATTTGTTTAATAGCCTTTACTGCTGAGCAGAGATCTGACAATTGTTCTATTTATAATAATTATCCCCTCTGGGCTCGTTATTTACCTGTCACTACATAAAATATGTTTTTGCATAAATGTATCAGCCAATTTCATATTACGGAATAATCATGCTCACTAGCAATATGTTGAGGAATTATAAGAATTACAATTGGAAATGACCGATACCAACAATTTCAAAAATTCAAATATAGCATTAAAAATGATTTCGCTATCAAAAGAATATTATAAACTTATGCACCAGTACATTTTTGCTTAGACCATCATAAAAACACATTTGTTGAACCAGGTAATCATCCATAGCACATATCCATCCATTCACCTCCCAGTAGCTTGTTCAACACAGGAAGAAGCCTTAAATATCAAATTCATATTTATTAGATATATTTAACCATGAAAATAATAAAACATGAGCTCTACCACCATAATCCACCAGCATACCATAGTTACCATAGTTTCTGGACAAAGTAAACATCATACTATTGACACATAACTGAATTTTTATTTTCTAAAAACAATAGTTTCTTATGTTTTTTCATTTAACAAAGCTTTTCTTCGCGTTATCTTCTCTTCCAGAGAGAACCTAGTTTGCTTCATGTGCTGTTTCCCAGAACCAAGATTCTAGGGAATAGAGGATTTTTTTTTTTATATACTGCTCAGGGAAGACACTGAGTTACTCGACTTCTTCATGGTTTCATGTAAATCACTGGCGATTAATTAAAGCATAATATTTACAGACTGATTTGACAAGTAACAAGTTGTAAATGGATAACAATTGTCCATAGGAAAAAGAAACAACAGAAGCTATGGAGTGAAAATGTACATTTTGTCCTGGAAATGGTCTGAAGAACACACTAACTTTATAACATCTTTAATACTTTCGTCCACTTACAAACCTGCTTACCTAGGTTAAAACTGTGGTCCCATAGTGTAAATCAGAAGGTTTTCTTAATATACTTAAAATATTACTTCAATTAATTATCTTAGTCATATGAAAATATTTAGTGTTTAAATATTTTCAGTGGTTACACTTTAATCTGAAAACAGGGTGCTTTTAAAAGATTTTTTAAAAATCAGACAATACAAAAATTTTAAAGCAGCATTTTATTTCTACTTGTGCTACAAGTCAAAAGGCAAAAACAAACAAAAAAAATCTCTTTCACCTGTTTTTATGTTTTAAACCCCTGAGCACCACAATCCAGCTTTCCCATAATGCACTGGATTTATAAAAATAAACAGTAAAGGGGAATAGAAATATGTAAAGCTTCATATACAGCGAGTAGTAAAGCCATAATACTCAATCTATAATCTACCAGCATACCATAGTTACCATAGTTTCTGGACAAAGTAAACATCATACTATTGACACATAACTGAATTTTTATTTTCTAAAAACAATAGTTTCTTATATTTTTTATTTCTTTTGAGTTTTTTCATTTAACAAAGCTTTTCTTTAATTGCTCGCTTTTGATCTTTGGTTACAAGAATTACAGCGATTGTTCTCGTGTTCACAGTCAGCGATGACCTCTCCAAGTGTCGGTGGTCTTCCCTTTCACGTCATTCCCAGTACACTCGCATGAAAGGAAACTGTGCTTTGTGTAAGTTTAGGCTTTGCCAGTGCTTATATGAAAAAAATACATCCAATATTTACAAAAACAACAACGAAAACAATAACAGGGAAGATACTTTGTTGTTGGCATCCTACTTTATAAATACATTCGATTTTCCTTCGGGAAATTAACCTTTATTAGCTTTTGTAGAAACAATGTGAAGATAAACCTGTTCAGTTTCAATTATTTAAATCATTCTCTATTCAGAAGTGTAATGGGATGCATACAGAGACAGGCAATTTCACAGCTCATGTGAAACACCACACTGTGCTGTGAAATTTTACTTGCTGTGGAATTTCCTCAGACCGATGCCTCCAAAGGGAGTCACATCATGAAGAAATACATAGAGAAAAAGAACTTTTAATTACTTTTGGGTTTAATTACTTTTGAGTTTAAAAACAATGTATGAGTGAGCAAATACAGGTGCTATTTGTGTGTTAATAAATTTCATAATTTAGTATACTATACATGCTGCTAGATACCATACTACTTAATAAGATCATATGAACACTTTTAAAAGGGACTGTTTGAACATAAAAATAAAAGTTACCATCCCAACAATACACTTGTATAAAAACAAACAAGAAATGTGAACAACTTCATTTACTTGTCCTAACTCTTATTGTTTGTTTCTGCCTCAATACTTAATATGTTCAAGGAAAACAGCATGTGTGGACCTATTGATAAAAGACTGGCAATTTAAATCGTGGTCATGTTTGTTGGCACAGTCTAGGACAAATGAGGTAGATGTGCTATCATAGAATATTCCCTTCTTTGGTATAGCGTACAATAAAATAAAAAAAAATCAGTGATCATGTGAAACACAAATGTTTTAAATGTGGCTTCATAAACAACACAATACACTATGTATATTTATCTTCTTACTCTTTATCTGCTCGAGGTAGATTTACAAAGTATCAGTCTGCAACGAAAGTGACACCAGTAATGGTCTTTATGCACAACAGTAGTGAGCCTTAAGTGGTGGCTGCACATAATGAAAAACATGTGATTCACATGTTCAGCCAAAATTCCACAGCTTACTGTTTCAGTTGTTCCAATAAAAAGAGGAACAATATCCTAGATCCTTGCAATGGCTGATCACCTTCACTGAGTCTAGTCACGATGGATTCCGATTTACTGAGTGGGTGTCCTGCATGTATCTTTGGGGTATGACAACCTGGTCCCTCCTGGACCTTCAGGTTACAAGTGAGTACCATTAATCACCACACCACCTGCTGACTCAGCACTTAATTCATTTGGCCAAATTAGCTGTTGATGGAATGCTGACTGTTCCTGGGATACTTAGATTTTTTTTTCTTTTTTGGGGAGGGGTATGTTTGTACTGATAAGACAAAAAAGTAAGTGCTGCTTTCTTGCTTAATTATGCCTCTTAAGAATGAACTGTACAGCGTTAATTGACATAATTAAGATTTTGATTCAGGAAATGATTTTAATTGAGTTTAATTAGTTCCTCTGTTCTAAACAGTTAATTATGCAAATGAACAGCTTTTTGCTATATATATATATATTTTTTTTTTTACAAATGCATATGTTACACTGCACAAAAGGACTTGTAACAGATGTATGAGTGCTGTCTGTATTTTGTAACAGCCAAATGAAGCCTAATTCATGAAGAGGATACTTTAAAAAATGCCACATGTATAAAATGCCCAAGATCCGGGCATAAAAACCACTACATAACAGCACTGTGGTGACAAAAACAAAAATACAGATACATGGATGTAAAACCGTCACTTCAATCAGGTTCCCACATAGCCCAGCAAGTGTTTTGTGCTTATGTCTTAAAAATATATATTTATTCCCCTGGAATAATTTATCCAAAGTAGCTGCATTATTTTTTTTACACATGCATCTGTTATTAAACATTTTTTTGTTATGTTACCAGGCAACACAATAAGAGTGATGATTTTGTTCTTTGGTAATAGCTGAGAACAGACATTTCCTCCTGGTTGCAATAAAGCCAATGGTAAGCTACTGAAACTTATTGAAACAAACGTACACTCATGCCAACATCACTAACACAGCCAGTGAAATATAACTTGCCAGGCAATAGCTTGTGCAGGGACTAAACATAGCCATCTCGATCTTTTGCCCAGGCAGAGAATCAATAGTTCTCTTTTCCTGCCTCAAGGCTCATCCCTGCAGTTCATTGTTGCTATTTTGTTAGCATGTGCCTAAGGCCGTTTAATCAGAGATATAATAATTTATATAACATAACCGTTTTCCTTAGTGACCCCCTGCCTCAAATGTAACTGTCTGATTACTTACTGGTTTTTATGTATCGGTGTGAACTTGTGAAAATCCGGGGGGTGAATCACCCTTAAAAAAATCAGTGTCTCTCATTTGTTTACAGGCTGTTTGAAGGGCCTTTAGACCGAGGAAACAGTCTGCGAGCTGAAGGCGACTTCCCCCACACTCAGGGAGAAATGCTGCCGGTGGTGTGTCCAAGGGCCGAGGAAGAGGACGAGGAGGAAAATGAGGAGGAGGAAGAAACAGAAGGCTGGATGTGTACATGCAGTCCTGGGCTGCACTTTCCTTGAGAGTTCTTCAGGCTACTTCCGTTGCTCCCTGGCATCACTGGAAAGGCAGATTTCCGAGCAAACAGGACACCTGAATGGGAGAGGAATTCAGTGCAGCCATGAAGATTTTGCTTAAACGCAATGAAGAAGCAATGGCAACTAATTTTCTACCCCCAAAAATCCTGAGCTATAAAACTTCACAGCTGATGAACAAACTACTGTGGATATTATTATGGTTAAATAAAAGGAGTGGACTATGTCAACAGCACTTTCCACAGTACAGTACAACTGCTTTTTAATTACCTAAAATATCACACACACTTTAATAACAATATAGCTCTGAATGAGTCAGGGTAAAATGGACAAGGACCCTTTGTACCAATGATAATATTAGCGACTTGCAGAGCCTTTGAGACCCTTCTAAGCTGCCTAACCCACCGCATATTCCCAATAGAGCCATACAGCTACATGAATTACCTAACTAAAGGTAATTAAAGCCCTCAGCTGAGACACAAAAGCGCTGTTTCCAGTTAAAACAAGTGGTCTTTCGCCTGGCACGTAAGACAATAAGCCCCATCGACCTCAAAGCTGCAGGCCCAATTTTGAGATATTTAACTTTTTTAACTCTATTGGACTGCCACTTCATTACGATGGATTTTATAGCAAAGACATCAAATTGCGTGGAGGACTAAGTGCAGGGTTGCTGCTATAACTTATTGAATTTCCTGCCTGCAATTACATCAGCAAGCGGTCCTCTATTTACCTGTGTAGACAACTCCATTTATTTCTATTGACATGTTGATGCTGCTAATGCAGTTGGTAGACAGGTTCAATGCAGCCTCTTGTCTATCATCTGTCAGAAAGAAGCCAAATAGGGAGGTAGTAAAAAAACTCAATATGAACATCTTTTAAAAGGAACACAAGGAGCAAAAAGTGATCAACATGGAATAACAGTCATAACTCAGGAGTGACAGGACTTAGGAGGAGTTTATCAAAGGCTGGGAAGAAAGAGAGTAAAATCCATTTACAGTGGCTAGTCATTGCTATAAAAAGTAATACAGGAAATGGTTTTGCATTAATAACACACACATATTTTCCATGACTTATTTTTAATGTTCAGCTCTCAGTACAGATGGGTTATGCATGGATTAAAAACACTTCAGTAAAGACAGAAATGTCTTTTGAAATCTGACTCTTTGGAATAACAGAAGCTTTTAGGAGACCAGACATGGCCAGTTTGTAAAATAAGTCCTTGAGAAATTATTTGATTTGTTTCGAAAGAGTACTACAAATAGCTTGTTTTATTTAGAACTGGAAGTTCATTTTGCTTAACTCCATACACGTATAAACCAAATACAAACATAGCAGTGTTCCTTATCATTAACTATGGACTTTAAATCATAAATATAAAAGCAGCCACAACATCTGCAGAATTAGTCATTAAATTATAATGAACTGTTATATTCCATATATGCAATAGAACATATTGCTGAGAGCACCGCTAACGCACCATGCTCGAGGCAACTCAAAAGGCAAATGTAACCAGCCCAGCTCACAGACAAAACAACAGAAACTAATCCAACAAGAGCAACAATGACAAACCAAACAGAATCTCCACCAAACGACGAACCACTCCAGGTGTGGTACCCACTGATTAGTTTATGTCACTGTTTCTCAACCCGGTCCTCGGAAACCCCCACACAGTCCACATTTTTGTTTTCTCCCGGCTCCCTACCTCAGGCAGCCCAGACAATCCACATTTTTGCTCCCTCCCAGCTCCCGGTGGACTGTCTGAGGGTCCCTGAGGACTGGTTTGAGACATACTGGTTTATGGGGCACTCCACTAAACAAATTTGGTTGTCTAAATTCACATACAGTCTTCAGTCAAAAAGCAGACTCAAGGGTCAATGATGCTTTTATTGTTGAAATACTAAATAGTATAGTAACGTTCGCTGAGTCTGTCTCCAAAGGAAAAAGGTAACTGCTGTTGACTGGACAGGAGGTTCCAGGAAAGAAGCGTGTTTAAGTAGGACTCAAGAGAGGATGGTTGGTGGAGCCAGGGCGAAAGACAAATTAGGGCATGTTACTAAGACACAAAAAACAAACAGATTACAAAAGCAAAACTACAAACATTTACAGAACACCGTCCAGACATGAAAGTAATGTCTTGCACTCCAGTAGCAAGTAGACCAGGCACCATACAATACTCACTGCTCAGCATATATGGAGACTTCCTGTTTTAATTAAGTCCCAGGTGATACAGGTATAACACCATAACTGTCAAGGTGCTTCCTTTATCGATCTTTGTAGTGTAGAATTAATTGCTTTGTTTTAAGTTAATATGAAAGAAAGTGAAAAAAACTGCTCCAGGAATGAAGAGTACAGTCACATCCTGTAACTGCACCCTCACGTTCTGGCTGGAGTTACCGACACCCGGATTCCGTAATCTCAACACTTACCCCTGCTGTTAATCTTAATGTTCATAGGCAGTTGCGTCGCCATTGCTAACAGATTCTGCTGCAGAGCCTGCTGCATGATGCGCTGCTGCTCTTCAGCCATCAGCATGATCTTCTTCTCCGGCGGCTCACCAGCCTCCAGTTTCTCTCGCAACTGCTCAAATGCGGACGCCTGGGCAACGGCAGCGGCCTGGGCGGCGGCGGCCTGGGCGGCGGCGGCCTGCGCTGCTACCGTGTGGTGTCCGACTAGGGAGGGAATAGAGTGGCGAGCGGAGATGCTGCTGGAGAGCCCGGGATCTTCTGGAAGAAGTTACAAAGGATATGGCAAACATGAAAGCAATGCATTGCAGCAAGGTGACCTGGGGGCTGTTCCAGGAAGCAGGATTAACTTAAGATAGAAGTCATGATCATCAAATAAGAGTTTAAGTAGCATTCCTATTGGACTATCATGACTTCTAGCTTAAGTTAACCTAGT
>JAODLD010000124.1:11460335-11472234 GCA_026781065.1 Mormyrops boulengeri
CTGCTGAGACTGCTGCCCCCGCGACCCGACCTCGGATAAGCGGAGGATGATGGATGGATGGATGGATGGATGGATGGTAAAGCTACTAATTTCAGTACAGCACATGATATTCTATGACATGTAAATAAATGCAGGTCATCATGTTTTTCCACTGACATTCCAGCCAGGGTGTCCCCTGCCTCATTGTCTGGCACAGGCTACTGGATCATCATGACCCGGTACTGGGAAATACTGGGAAGCTGGAGGGATAGATATATCAATGTTTAAGAATGGCTTGAAGAAAAGAAGGATCATTTGGATAATAGCTCTTTCTCTTCGGTTTCTCTATACATGCAATATATCTGTCTGTTTCTGTGTTTTTGCTAATCATGGCTTTGTCAAATATCCTCTGCCCTTCTCTGTTGAAGTAGAAAAGATAAGTGCTCTTTCTATTCTAAGATTTTGTTAACCAAATATTTACTGTCTGACAGCAGTAAGTGTAACTGAAAATGACTACTTGTGTATGACAGAATTCATTACCACAAAATAACATAAATGACTCACAAGGAAAAAAGACAGCTCTTGGTAATAGCCACTTACATAGAGATAAAGATACAACAAAATAAGAAAGAAAAGGAGAGAATTATTTAAAGTATGCCAAACAGATCCGACTGTATAGCCCCAACGTCTGGTAATGCACACCTAGCCAGATTCTGAATTAAGTGTATCAAATGCACTTATAAAAACCGACTGCGTATGTCAGAATTTGTGGACATGTTACACTGTACTCTGTAGGTCCTCCAGCACAGCTACTCTTTCATTAAACAGCACAGAGAAGAACCCAGAACCATTGTCATGCCTCGAGAGGAAGGCTAACGCTGCCGAGGTGACATGAGACTGTAACTAAAGCCGCTGCGTTAAGACGCTGTACAACTTTGATCTGCTTATGTGCTGAATGACTCCATTTAATACCACACTCCTTCTCTTTCTGTCACAATAAAAGGAGCGGGTTGGGCATTAAATAAAAAATGTAAAAGTATAGATCGCAAGTATTCAATATTAGAACACTATTACTGTAGGACATTTTCCTATACTGAAAAAGCAAATTTGCTTTCTTTTCATGTTTGCATTTATGTTCTTTTTACTTTCATCATCTTTTGTTGTGTGTGTCTGTATGAAAAGAACTGATATGCAAAACAAAAAAGTAATAATAATCATAATGTCACATCCTGCCCGCCACATCCACCTGACCCTCCTGTCTTCTCCCTAGCGTGACCCTAACAAGCCATGCCTGGTGCTCGTTTGTCTCACCTCTCATTTCTGCTCTCATGTTAAACACTCCCAGCTGCCTCTTGTCTGCTCCCTGATTAGTCATATATTTAAGTGCTTCCCAGTGCTGTTTTCCAGATCTGTCAATGAAGTTGTACCCTTGTGCAGGCTGTGCCTGCCTTTGTCTGTTACCCTGTTTTGATCCCCCAAGATCTTGTTTATTTTCAGTTTTCTGCCTTTGTGTTTAATAAACGACTTCTGGTTCATTCATTCCTCTTGTTCCTGCATCTTTCATCCTGCTGCATATGATACAATAATAATAATAATATGTGGCTTTGCAGATTAAGAGTGTATATGGAAGGATTCAAGGGTTTTATTTCTTGCATGCAAGGTATACAGTCCAACTATAACCTGCAGTGAAATGCATTGAAACCTGGCCATAGTAAGAATTAGAAATCAATAAGACACATGTGCTCTATTTTGATGATCTAACGCAAAGGGTAAAGTGCAAACGGAACTAAAAGTTATGGGCGTGTCAAAATTAATTTCAGCGGGGTACAGGGACTTAATTATGCGTTTTTTATTTTAATTTTGGGTCTGCAGTTGCTTAATATAAATAAAAGTGCAATCTTTGTTTAAGCAAAACACATCCTGCCATTTTTAAGGTTATAATGTTTACGTAGAAGGCAATAGTTCTATTATTTTTCTACTCTCACAATGTGGATTCCTTACCAGGCTACAGACGATTCAGCTCTCCTGCCAGCTGATCCCTCCTTGCCTGTGCAGCTGCCGGCATACACTCCTTTGTTGGTATTGGTAGATGCCTTCTAAAGTCCTCTGTCTCCTCATTTATGTCCAACAGACATCCATCACGCATAGTAATGTTATGCAACATGCCACAATGAATGCCGCAACCTTCTATGGGCTGCATTGTAATGTTCCACCAGATTTATTTAAATGTCTGAAATGTATTTTCAGCAATCCAAATGTTCTTTCAATTACAGTATCTTCTGATAATGAACTCAAAAGGTTCTTTAATGATATGGTTTGTTCTTTGTTCGCTATATATTTTGTTTTCGTGTTTTATTGAACAGTATGATTACGTGAAAGGACCAGTTGTACTCTATAAAAAGATGTATTTAATGAAATAAAATAACGAAATACCATTAGTGCACTTTGAGCCCATACCTGTGTCAATAACAAGCATCGTGCACCCGCATGTTTCTAAAACATGGTGCTTAAATACCATTTAATAATGCATCACTGACTTTAGACGTGGTTTTCATTGGTCAAAAAAGCAACGACACTGAGCTGCCTTAAAAGAGCAATGCGCCAACAATGCACCGGGCCACACCTCCATTAAAAACACCCCTCCTACAAGAATAAAGCTGGCACAAAATCATTTCCTATTTTGACGACATGCATGCATGGTGTGAAAATCAGCAATGCTTTGGTACAAAACTAGCAAAACCACTTTGCGTTGCACTTTGCACAGGTGGAAAATAGCCCCAAGTGTCAAAACTGCATTTTGCTACGTGGTGCCGCTTCAGTTTTGGTGTGATCTGTGTCAAAATTTGATCACTTCCACAGAAATTCAAATCACCAACAAAATGTGTTTGCAAAGTTTGACAAAGATTCGTCCAATACTTTTTGAGTTGCCTTTTTAACAGGATGAAGTGTCTCTAACTGTCCCTTTTATTTTGCACTGTGCAGTGCTGGTTCAATTTTGGGGCAACCAGTTCAATGCCAGGTCATCAACAAGACTATGTACCTTCAAAGTTTGAAAAAGATCCATCAAAGACTTTTTGAGTTATAACGTAAATGGAAAAGTGTCTGTGACTACAGCAGTTCTGAGCCAGTCCCTAAACCATATATATTCCCTGTCTGGGGAATACAGTAAGTGAAGATTGAATTTCATTGTGCTTGCTACCTGTACAATGTCAGTATAAAGGAATACTATCTAATAATAATAAAATTTAGTAGGGTGTGCCACTAATTTGCTGGTTAGTGTTTTCATTATTTTATCATATTTCCTCTGGTATTCAGGTCTTCATTTCATCTCAAAAGAGAAGAACAAACACAATGAAACTGTGTAGCCCAGTAACGCTACAAAATTACCCTGATCTGCCTCATGGTGCCTTACGGGTTAAAAATGTAATTCTTGGACATACAAAGCTTCTGTGGAGACTCAGACAAAATATGGAGGATTCCCAAACAGCTCAGTCTACACTTTTGTTAGGTAGCATCATGGGGGTAGGCTGGAGGCTGTTGCTGGCTGGAATGCCAGGCCTTCATAGAGCACACACAGCCACACACTAAGTCAGAAATGCCATTTACCCTAAATCCATATTTTGGACCCTGGCAAGAAATCTGCACACATAGGGCAGAGGTGGGATTCAGACCGCTAAACCTGCAGATGCAATACAACACTGAATCACTTTGCTGCTACGGCTGTGCAATATCACCAAAATCTCATATCCCGATATAAGTCATGTCATATCCCGATAACGACATATATCAGGACTGTACCTCATGTTCATGGATTTTTTCTACAGATCAGCTGCGGTAAGAATTGGACAAAAATCTGCAAATAACAAGGAGCGAGGTCACAAAAGTGATCCTCAATAAACGGGAAGTGATACACAAATGTGTAAAAGCCTTTTCGCGTATACAAATCACTCTATATTTTTGTGGACATAATTTTACACAACACAAATTTAAAAATACATACGAGTTGTGGATAGTGAAGTATTTGTGATTTTTTTCTACAGATCAGCTGTGGTATACGGAGCCCCTAAGAGGTTCCCTAGCAATACTTTTCCGTTAATAACTGTACTGTGGCCATTTAACCTCACAATAATTTTGCATTACTAATAATCACTGTGCTGTGTCCGTTTAAAGTACAAAAGATAGAATTAATGGACTAATAAGTATAAAACCAAACGATACAGACATGTCCAGTTAAGTGTGCTTTAAGCATTAAACTATGAGGGACAATGCACACCATGTAACTTTCATATGTCTGTTTTTATACATATTTATCAAGAATGGCACTGTGTCCATTCACCACCAGGGACTATAAACAAGACAGTTGGGCTATTGAACATGAAGTGCACACACAAACATTGAAATATTAATTAAAATTCACCTGTATGGAAATATGGAAAACCAAGGGGTGTTGGTTGCTTTTCTTGAAAAATATTACTGGATATAAAGCTAACTTTACCACGGTGTCATAAACCCAAAACCAATTTTGGGTACACCTCCTCGGTATTATCCCTTGAGGATGTATGTGGGATTTTGCGGATCTATACTGAAATATTCCAGAAAGCGGGGTCGAGCTTAAGCCTTAACTATAACACTGCGGTGAAGTTTATAAGTTTATAAGCAGTTTTCTGGCTGTAATATCTTTCATTGTTTGTAATATATTTCAGATTTTTCAAGTACAGACACTCCTCTACTTATGAACGTTTGACTGACGAACTTTCAGACATACAAACAAAGAGGACTGTAAGCCCAAATTGTGTTCACTGGGCTCCCGTTTCCTGTCCGCAACATCAATTTTTTGTTTTGTGCTCCAGTTCCGCCTAGTACGACTTCTGGCCGCTACTCCCGCCGCGCAGCAGCATAGCGTACATACTCCTGGCATCCTAGTTCTTAGTACTTGCGTATGTCCTTAAAATGATGTTGAATAACGACTTACGAACATTTCAAGTTGCGAACGGCCGTTGGAAACGTACCTCATTTGTGAGTAGAGGAGCATCTGTATTATATTGTTTTTATGGGTACACTTCACATTGAATAGCCCAGCTGTCTTGCTTAAAGTCACCGGCGGTGAATAGACACAGTCCAATTATTAATAAATACGTATAAAACCACATAAGATTAAAGTTACATGGTGTACATTGCCCCCCAAAGTTAAATGCTTAAAGCACACTTTACAAGACATGTCTGTATTATTTAGGTTTTAGGTTAAGTGTATATTGGAAGCACAAAACTATTGTGAGTGAACATAAAACTATAAAAAAAAATCTCTTCCCACCCAGACCTCCTAGAGGCTCCGTAGCGGTACGAACTGGACAAAAATCTGTAAATAGATAGGAGGCAAGTCATAAATGTAACACGGTCCACAAGTGGACTGGAAGTGATCCATAAATGTGCAAAACATGTTTCACGTGTACAAATCCCTCAGAATTTTTGTGGATATGATTTTACACAACACAAATTTAAAAATATATATTTGTGGATAATGAAATATTTGCGCATCATGGTACATATTTGTGGATTGTCTTCTGTGGGTTACAAATAAGTCCAATAAAAATTTCCATACAAGTACATGTAACCTTGCAAACTGTTATCCAAATGATGAAAAAATGTTGCGGTAAACATTATTTTGCAACACCACGTAATAAACGAAACAGCATAATAAGAAATGATAGCTGTTTTTATTTTGTCATCCGATATATATCGTCATATCGCACAGCCTTATTTGCTGCCATAATAAGTTAATAACAAGAATAAAAAAACCATTTACGAGGCAAAACTCAGAGCACCCTCATACCCCCATAAAGTACTCTCTGATCTTTCCTTAAGGTCTTATGACTGCAAACAAATGTTCATTTATAAGAAATATCAATATTCAAGGAAGAAAAGTCACTGTTCCTGATAACCTTAAAACATGTGCGCTATGTATAAGCAGAAAACCATTGAACAGCATTCATTATGACAGATACGCTGCATGAATAATGCTTAAAACAATATTACAATATATTAAACAGCTAGACAGTCAGACTAAATAAGACGTAGTATACATCTGTGCGGAAGCCATTACAGTGTCTTGTTTCTGTTACTATTGTTAACTAATCCCATGCTCTCCGACGTAAACACAGGTAATTTTTCACAAATTGGACACCTATGGAGAAAATATTGTGTGAAATGGCAGAACTAATTGAAGCATATTCTTACATATCTGCTTATTTCTCATTTTCTTACTATATATCTATGTCTTTCACTTGCAACACACAATGCAACAGAAAACCAAACATTAGGGCATTGTCAGTTGAATCAATGCAGATCCTTCAATTCAGGCATTGCTGATTAATGGTTCCAAAATAATCAAAGCCCATTTCTCAATATTACAACTCCTCAATCACAGAGGTCTCAAGCGGCATGTTGCAGCATTTTTCACAAACCAAGCACTATGAAATGCAGGCCACTATTAAAGCAGACAATTACAGATGTGGCAGTTTATTGTGCAAACCCTGTAAACTTGATACACTTTGAATATTTAGAAAGACTTTTTAAAGTAAATCAGGAGTAACTACTGACTGAAAAAGATAATCAAATTAGGTTTATTTGCATTACGGCAAAGAATTTTCAACATTGTTATATTGCTACATATTCATTGATACAAAGAGATACATTGTGCAGTGCTTTTAGTTTTTATTTATTTATTTGGTTATTTATTTTTATAAAATCAAGTATTTACTTCATTTTAAGTCTCCTGGTTTATAATGCAATCTTTGTTTTCAGAGTATCCCTCTAAAACTATTATCAATCATGTTTTCAGTATACATTTATTTATGGAATAATCTCCTAAAGCTGAAAGAAGTACTACAATTTCATGACGTAAAGATGACAAAGAAATGTTCATGAACCAATACAGAATTGTTGAAAAAGTTTCCTTCACGTAACATGAAAAACTATATTTCAGATTTTCAAACAAGTATTCAAAGTGTAAAAATGAAGGGCTTGGGATGAGTTTGTTAAACTGTAGCAGTGAAACAAGGTAATCAGTTTGCTTCCATTTCCTCACCAGTTCCATGCAAAATTAAGACAAATCAATATACAGGATGAATAGAAAAGCAATTAGTTTATTCAATTAGTATATTTTTTCAATGAAATTCAAAACCACAAATCACCAGCCTCTATTCCAGTTTCCAAGAATGAGAAACAAACACTTTTAACCATAAACAGCACAAGAGCCTGCAAATTTAGCTTTCTGTTTTATGTGTAGAGTAAGATGAATCTGAAATTCTCATTCAGACCTATGTTCTTTAACATGTCATTACCATTTATTTATGAGACTTCAGATATTTCTATAAATATAATGCAATCTAGCACTGTTTCAAGGTATGACTTATTACACTGAATTCTTTGCCCAGTAATGCCAAGAATCTGAACAAATACTAAATTCAGACAAAACTGGAAAAACACAGTGTGCGTTTTATTGTACCACAGCTCACAAATCATGGCCCTGGTGCTAATGGATATAATAACATGGTGTGAAAGTATTCTTTGTTCTAAAAAATGTTAATGTAATACATTCGGCCAAATTGGAATCTGCCTATACAGTGACACTGTCCCGTGGCCGTTTCAGAAATAAAGCTGTGTTTAAAAAACCAGCAACCAGTCAAAACCCTGGTGAGAACCTTTTGTCCTTGCGAAACTGACAAGAGAAAAAAACACAGCCTATTAATTAAAGCTCTGCCACTTCATTCATAACAAATGAATCATTCTGGCTCAGATTTTCATAAAAACTCAGGATTTAATGCTTCCTTTTTCCCCCCTAAATTCTCGAATAAAAACAGCAAAACTCCACTCAAGATATTTCAAAATTTTCTTTGTAAAAAAAGGAAGCATTAATATAAATTTATTTATCAGACCCTAGGTGTTACAAATATGGATTTGTCTACAAATAAATTTAAAATGTCACAGTGCTTTTATGGTATTTTATTATAAATCACAACAAGGAACTGTAGAACATGCATAATTGCGAAGACTTAATGGACGAAGGACTCAAGGGCAGGCTTCATAATAAAACAAAAAGGGTTTATTTGAACTAAACAAACAGAAGCTGGAAACAAACTGGACTGCGGGGGATCCAAGTGGAAGGACTGGACAATAGAAAGGGCACTGGCAACAGGGAGGTTCAACATCAATGACTGGCCCGGGGAACACAGGACTCGGAAGCACGTATATATGAGACTAGTGATTAACACTAGGGCAGAAATGAAAGTTATGGCAAACAAGTAACAGGGGTGGCTTGTTAGGGTCACTCTAGGGAGGAGACAGGAGTGTCAGGCAGACATGGCAAGCAGGAACCAACATGATTCTGAAGTGTCTTCCTTTTAATAATAACTGTTTTTTATTGATCCCCATGGGGAAATTCTCTTTATGCCCCCCCGAAACTTGCTCTCTGTAGGTGAAAGCAACCTGGATGTGGAGGGCAGCCACCCATAACAGTGCCCAGAGAGCTGGGGGTTAAAAGCCTTGCTCAAGGACCTGGAGATGTGCTGAGGCTGGGTTTAAACCAACAACCTTCAGCATACAGGGATAGAGGTTAGACCCACTGAGCCACACACTGCCCCTTTTTAGGTAGGGCACACGTATGTTTAAAATATAGTATGACCCTTTCCTTTTGACCGGATATATCCAGCTGGATGTACTAGTTTGCCTAAGCAAGTTTCGTAGTGGTGCAGAAACAGTATTAACTCGAAATTAAAGAAAGAATAGCAATATCCGTCTAGTGACAATAAATTGCTATAAAATTTCCACAATAGTCAAACTTTTTATTAACTAAACAAAGAAACTGGATGATTTTAGTCTGAATGTTAAATACATTACACCAAATAGAATAAAACAACAGAACAAAAAACCATTTTCCTCCATATTTTATTTAGAGGATGTTTCTCATTCCATCCACATTCTTAATCTGTACCCTTACTGAATTTTAAATTGTTAGGAAATATAAGCTGGATACAGTTTCCCAAAAAGCTGAAACTATTTTTTTTTGTCCTGTGAAATTGCCACTCCCTCCAGTCCCCTTGTGAAAGGGATGATTATTCTACAGACCTGATTCTGTGTCTCTAATTATTGTCAGATGAAGATGGGAATGTTCACCACTATTATTAAAGGAAAACTAATGTTTGAGATCCACTGTCCTAGAAACAGGTGTGACCATTAACGCACCAGTGTCCTTTTTCAAACCCCCAGTGTCTGTTGTTAACCCTTTTATTGGTAATGCTTTCCATATATATTGAGATTATCAAACAAAAGCAAGTAGCTTAAGCATTAATATGAATATTATGAAACAGACAAAAGTGGTCTAATCCATCCCATAAGTTTTTTCAACACAAAGACATTATTTGGAATTTTATTTCCTTGGAAATAGAACTGCTTTTATCAGTTCATCCTTTTGCTTTCCTGCAAACAGGAAACTGTAAGTATCAAAACGAAACCCACACATTAAATACTACAAATATCTTGAACAAAGCAGACTTGCTCAGTCAACTGTCAGGCATTATATTTCAAGTCACTAGCAAAACAAAAAAATACTTTTGTAATGATATATTAAAATTCTTTCAAAGATCAAGTTTCTTTGTGCAATTATCTAAATGAAATTAAAAAAAAAACAAATTAAACACAATAATTAATGCTTTTATTTTCAAAAATTAGTAGCTCCAACAGACAGGAAGAGTAGGGGTCCATGCGGACCACATATGAAGCATAGACCAGAGAAGACCACAGATGGGCACCGTGTAACAAGCCTGATAAAGTGAGTAGATTATAATGCTATCTCATTACACATTCATCTTCCAGAATAAAAGAGCTGGAAAGGGACACACCAAACCAGCCAGTACGCCCCTCAGCAAATTCAGCCTGTCATAAAATGAAACCAGTTTTGAAGCCTGGTTATCTATCAGGACCTGGGCCACTGAAGTGACACCTAATGAATCGCAACAAAAGCTGCGAGCGCAAACCCCTCAGACGGCTGTGACAATTAGCCGGAAGACTTCGCTGGGGAGAAGCACCATGTTACCCCCTTATCCACCTCCAATGATTAACCCACGGCTCAAAGCACCAAACTTCTCCAGGTCTTCTGCTCCTCATGAAGCTGTTAATCAGTGCCAAGAAATTATCCATTAAGCCTTTGATATAAAAAGGCCGCCCAAAATTGCATGGCAAAAATCATGCCCTCTGCTTGCATTTCCTTGTTTATATAAAAGCTTATTGCCTTATTAAATCTTTTTTTACCCACGTTGTAATAAAAAAAATATATTTTTATAAAACATGACAATACGTGGTGCGGTTGGACAGAATATAATTTTAAATGAAATTAAAGAGTTTTCATTTACAAAGAGCAACTGCCAGGACAGGACTGCAAGGATCATTTCTATAGCAACGTCTTTTTAAATTTACCGACTTGGGGTTATTAGGAAACTAGGCACCTCTGAAGGATCAAAATCAATATATACGTTGCGCTTGTTTATTTGTAAGGTCATGTCGCATCTCAAAGGTCAAAGAAGTCACAATTAGACACAATTATATTAAAGTCACTTTTTTCATATAAAAGAATATGCAAATCCTCCAAAAATCCATTTGAAGTAATGCTGATTAGGATTTATTGCATTTGTATGCATATGCATTATCGGCAATTTTAATAAAATGTAAATACATCCTGTTAAAAACAAATCGTTCCTCAATTTTAAAAATAAAACAGATGAAACTATTGGTAATATAGAACTATTTTTTTTTTTCCAATTCAAGTTTAAGATTAGCACACAACCCTGACCGGAATAAGTGGGTAGATGGATGCATGTCTGTATCACTGATGCATAGAATTAAGGATATTAGCTTGTCTTCTTGTGAAACAAAAATGCAGGAAAGCATTTAATATGTGCAAAACCATCAGCAATTGCAGTTATAAAAAGAGAATGTGGAATAGCAGGAAATATTTTTACATTCAGTGCATCAGTTCATAAGGGTGTCTACATCCTCTATGAGTTTTTTACACTAGTCAAGATTATTTTGACTTATTTTATTTTTATACCACGCTTTACTCTAAGCACCACTGTAATTCTTGAAAAACTGCCATCTAGTATCAACAGGAAGAGTCTGACAGGAAAAGCACGTTTTCCCATGGTCATTAAGACAGTGCTAACCTGTGAATTCTAGAGAGAACATAAAAAAACAATTAATCTGTCTTGTGCGATTTTTGTGTTTTATATTTACAAAAGTGATCAGAAAATCAGAAAACGCTATGTTTATTCATACTCTATTCTGTGATGTCAAAGATATCAGCTACTACTACTTCAGAGAGTTGACAATACCTTGAAAATAAAAATTTGAAGTGAAGGGGAATCTTTTTCAGATAATTATTTTAGTAAACACTCAATAGCAGAGTATAACTATTTGCTACATAAATATTTACAGGTCGATTCAGAATGATTTGTAATGACCCAATGGTTAATCTGGAGTTAATAAGTTAATGTTTATCAGGCTTATCCTTAGAATAAAATGTAATAAACCTAAGAACGGTCACAAAGTCATGCATAATAAGGAAAGAAAGAATGACAGAATATTCCAGAACCTAGTGATTTGTCGAGAGACAGTCAACCTACAAGCTCCAAGTGATCCTCTCTCTCCTGCTGCAGTTCCTTTCAATAACATTTAAGCATATTAATAGCAAAATAAACTGGGCAAGACTATTCCTAATAATACTTTTTCTTACAACAGTTTTAAAAATGTTACTTATAATTTTATTTTTGATAAGATTTTATGACAGAACAATGAATAATAATAATAATAATAATAATAATAATAATAATAATAATAATAATAGCTGTTACAATTCATTACACATTACGCA
>JAODLD010000124.1:11491966-11504626 GCA_026781065.1 Mormyrops boulengeri
CCCCCCCCCCCCGCCCCCCCCCCCCCCCCCCCCCCCCCCCCCCACAAATGGTCCTTCAAATGACCAAGGAATTCTGTGTTTGATTAACCCTTGGACACCATTCCCAATCGAAAGAAGGCTTAAGTTTTTCATATTTCATTTCCAGGAATGACAAAAAGTATGGGCACAAGAGATTGATAACGACACTAATACTTTTAAAATATCCTATGATTATGTTTAATTTTAGAATAATGATGAATGTTTTTGATAGACTACAGTGGAAAAGTCCTTGACTTCTGACAAACTGAACGCTGTATTTTTGCATCCCATTTAAAGTCATTAGCAGAAAAAGTGGTGATGATTTCTGCAGGCTATTTCAGGAAACGGCGCACCATTTCTGCAGCTCTGCAGCATTCGGGCTATACCACCCTTCAACATTTAAAATCATTCTGGGAAATTCACTGACGTGGCTATCAGGCTTTGTTCTCCATTCATAAGGGGCATCACATTTCAGCATTAGAGCTGACCTAAACTGTCAGATCAACTGTTGGTGTTTGAATGCCTCTATCCTGCCTTGGGATATCCTTGGACGGCACATCTGTGAGTAACATGGGCTGTGATGGGATCACAGGAAGGGAGCGGGATTACTGACCTCCTGAATCAAAGACGAGGAGCCACTACCGACACTGAAACTCCCATTTCCCGGGTCCCTCCCAGGGCCGCTCAGTTTTCCTGACTGAACACATTATAAAGGGCACAGATGACAGGCTTTAATGACAGCAAATCACTGGAGACAATACCTTAGCCAGCTGTGCAAAAGAGTCACTACACATGAAACCCTTTTCATTTTTCACAATTCTTCAAGTTAAAAATATAAAACACACTGCAATCATATTTTCTACACAAGTCATAGATATCATTGTAAACTTACCCAAGACAACCCCTTCTGAGTTCTTTAGTTGAAAAGACGAGAATCATTCGAGAGTTAATAACATAAAAAGTAATGTTGCCAGGAACAAAGTCTGTCAATGCATTACAGTATCAACATATCAGTGAAAACTTTTATATGTATTAGGTAGTGTGATAGATAATCCAGTTAATACAGATATCTAGCTACACAGCTAATGCTATTTGTATGCTTTCCATCATGGGCTAACCACAGTAATTTTATATTTTTAGGTTTACATATGAAGGATGTATGTTACGTTTATGAATTACCATTAACACGATTACTAACCTTATATAATGCCTAAACCAAAATCCAACACGACATTTCAGTTAGAAAGCAACCAGCAGATCAGAGAAGAGCCAACAGACATAATCAACAAGCAGTAACGTCTAGTGACCAGTCACTGCTATATTAGGTATAATTACTTCCTCATTATTTTGAGCCAGATTAGCCTGACTTCACTTTACCAATCATTTCAGTTAAATCTCTCTAACCTTAGAAATTAAATATATCATCTTTTTAGAACATAATTTTATTTTAGAACTTCATTTAATTTGTATCCCAAGGCATTTGTTGGATCTAACAAAAGTATTATATGAAAAATAAAAATAACTTAAACAACAAATAGCACAAAAAGACTGGAGAAACAGAGAGGTAGTATATACAGTATGCCTAATATATCCCAAGTGTTTTTCTAAGAGGTTACATGTTAGTTTCTACAGTCACAGCTTACTAACTAATGTCCTTCCTTTCTTTAATACTGAATAGCAGTTTAGTAAGTGATTACGAAATTTCTTCAGTTAATAAGAAGTGCCTCATTAAATCTGAAATGATCTCACCTGCAATAACATTCAAACATGAAAAAATATTTTGTGGCATATACGCCGATTGCTGTTCCTCTAAAACTACAGCTGGCTTTTTAATAGTTACAAATAACACCAAAAAAAATTTAATTAAGTGTTAGGCGAAGAGGGCAATACACAAGAATATTTATTCAGCTGCAATGTAGCCATGTCTCTATATTTTATTTTCCACCCTCCTCTAGCTAAAATAAGAGCGACGCAAATCACCTACGAGAACCAGAAGCCACAGCAGCCAGATAAATCCCCACGCCACCGCGCCGCCTCCGGAGGAAATGAAGTTCCGAGCGATAAAAGAAGCATCAAGCGAGGAAAGATCAGCAAGGCCCAGATTCCATCCTGTGGACCCAAGTGGAGAAACACTCACCAGTGACAGCGACGCATGCCAAATGGGCTTACGAGCGACCCCCTGCCCACAGATGTCTGCAGATGGAACAGCAGGCTGAACAGTAGACCGCTTACCCCATCTCTATCAAAGACCCTTTGTGCTCCAAACAAACAAACGCTCCTTTTTGTGCCAAGTAATGCCAATGTTTACTCCTGTTCTGAATGGATATTTTTACCAGACGCTAAACTGGGCCAGTTTATGAATCATAATACCCTGTTTTTTTTCAGTTAAACAGGTTAATTTGTCTCCATTTTTGTTCTTCTTTGGCCTCCTCTGTAAATGAAATTGAAGGAGACCACCACACCAGGTAAACATGAATCTAACAAACTGTCCCTTATAGCAAGGAATATTCCGGGAGGTTTTGCTCTACAGATTTTTACAAAAAACCATAGCACATTCATTGCTAAGAAAACGAGACATCTTACAGATCTTGACTTGCCAAGTTTGGGCAATGTGTCACTAGTGTGTTACTACATGAGATTTGTTATTGGATACTTGTACTTCAGATTTTCCAGATGTTCAAGATGAAGACAAACTGAAACATTTTTGTCTATGGTAATAACTCCTTTTCACGTGCCTGATACAATTAAACAGCCCTTCTCTAAACCTCAAATGCTGGGGTGGGAAAATCTTGGACAATGATGGCATGTTCCAAAGCTTTAAATATCCAACACTGGCCAGACTGATACACTCTATTCTCAGCATGGCAGTCATGCAGTCCTCACAAGAATTAGCATTTACATAAGCAGTCGTACAAGTACTTTTTGTCCACAATCCAAGCACCATACACACTGTACATACTTAAACACACTGTCTGAGGTTCTCTGTGTGTTTTCTGGTTTCTCTCAGTTCTCTGCAGTTGGGGTGTCAAGCACAAGATACAAATGACAAATTTCCATGCAGCAAAACGGGGTTCCTTTCTTGCATGCTATCATTCCCAAGTTTTAAAGGCTGAAATTAAATTAAATTAAAATTAAAGCCAAACCGTTAAGAGCCTTTCTAAATCTCCTCTCGTTTATTGATCACAAGAAGCTTTGAAATTGTTAATATTAAATGTGTCGCATAACATGAGGTATATTGTAACATGTACGATAAACACTGTGTGCATGCTGTTTGTTCTTATTCCAGCTAGAGAGCTAGCATGGCATTGTTTGGCAAACTTAAGTTACTGGTCCAGTCTCTCTTGTTCTATATCTTGCTGATCACTGAAACCTACAAAAGACCCATAGATAATTAATTTAAGAATTCTAATGCGTACAGTGAGGTAGGTTTGTCCAACCAAGTTGACGTTCACATTTCCCATCCTGTAAAACTGGCAGTCCCCAGGTTACAAACAAAATCCTTTCCCTAAGGCAGTCTTTAAATCAAGTAAATAATAATAATAATAATAATAATAATACAGACGCTCCTCTACTTGCAAACGAGATACGTTCCGAACGGTCGTTCGTAACTTGAAATGTTCGTAAGTCGTTATTACACAATATATACACAAATACTAAGAACTAGGATGCTGAGAGTATGCACGCTACGCTGCTGTGCGGCGGGAGTAGCGGCCAGAAGTCGTACTAGGCGGAATTGGTGCACAGAAAAAAAAACTGATGTTGCGGACAGGAAACGGGAGCTCAATGAACACAATTTGGACTTACAGTCCTCTTTGTTCGTATGACTGAAAGTTTGTAAATTGAACGTTCGTAAGTAGAGGAGCGTCTGTAATAATAATAATCTACATATGGTACTGTATTGAGCCAACAAGCCACTGAAGCCACGCAATGTTTTCATGAGCGTCACAAAACAGCACGTGTGTTAGTTATTATGAAACATTGTATCTAACCCGGTCTTTCAGTATAATAGGTTTTACATCAGGCCGTTCAAAAGTACAAGTTGTTTATAAGTTGGACATTCTTAACCTGGAGACTGCCTGTACACGCATCCAGGTAAAGCTTAGGCTCAGAGCATGATAAGCGTGTCTGCCATTTTTGCAGCACTCGGGAGCAGTTATTTTGAGCTAAGGGCCCAACAACGGCATGATCATTCTACCTGCTATGAGACTTTAACCAGCATTCTTCCAGATAAAGGAACAGATTCCAAACCAACAGGGTCACAAACCACTAATGTCTTATAAAGAACATTGACTGGAGCTACAAATTGCACAAACAGAAAGAGAATAATGGGATTTAATAAAGTGTGAAATCTCTGACATGAGTGTTACTTCTGGACCAAAGCATATTCCTGAGATATGGCTGTTGGCTGTTTTAACATAGCACATAGTTGTACATTTTTTAGTTTTAGTTCCACAGAGCAGGTCAATTAAGAATTCCAGTGTAGCACATTTTAGCCACTCTGTGACGAGTTTTGCAGACAAATACAACTTGTTGGAAGTAACATCAGCCCCTCAAATCAATCAGCACAATATCAGAAAATGAGAACTATCATCCAAAAGGCAACAAGGGAGATCTAATGAACTGGCACATTCAGACGCTGCCTTTGAATAAAGGTAATCCTCTCACATGCTACTTTCTCTCTCGTTTCACTGCCTGACCAGCGTGGTCCACAGACGTCTGTGGTTAACCACAATGAGAGCCTCTCAGGAAATTAAGTGAGGAATATCAACAACATCATCCTGTAAACAAGAACTCTAAAACAGCCTGCCCTGAGAACAACAGTGCCTGACCTGTAGGTCAAAACAGTAGGTAACCGGTCAATTATTTAGTAACAATGACAAAAAATGTACAATACCAAACTGATCCTGCACTGGATCAAAAGCCAGCAGTGAACTGGTTCAGTACCTTCATTGAATATCAAAACAAAGCCTCTTCTGTGTAATTAAAAATTTAACATTAGCCTAGGGTGTGGTTTCTAAACAAGCTGGCCCACTTCTCTGTTAATACTGGAGTTAGTGCGTACAATGGTATTAAAGGAAGACCTGAACAAACAAGTGTTTTTTTTCAGCACAGCCATTTGAAACCTACACACCAGTTTTCTGAATACGAAAAAGACGCACAGGCATTATCCTTAACACTTGTAGTGACGCGACACCTAAAGCAACCGGTTAAAAGTAAATTCCAGCTGTCAGAGTCCTGCTAATACAAACCCCCAGATTTGGGTGGAAGCTCTTCCCCATATGGGGAATTTACACCATGCACGTTTTATCTTCTCAAGGCTCCATGCTGTGCGGCTTGTTGGATCTTTAGTGGGATTTACATGCCGGACTGGGAGATCCAAAGGAAAGCTCAAAAGCATAAAGATGGAGAAGCTCCCAGGTTAGCCTGTTGTCACCCCTGAACCTCTCTGCCTGCTTGTATGTACACATCTGCCAACGGCATAATAAGAATCAATGTTTTTTGAGTCACCCGTGGGAGGGTTAGGAACTATTTCAGCCCATTACAAAGACAAAACAAAGGCATTAAAACAATGGACCATCCTTGCTATTCATTGTCAAAACCATTTTGCCCAGGAACTGCCGCCAGATTATTTTTTTCGGACATTTCACCAAATTATTTTTTTTCGTAATCACTGCCTGGCCATACTAGGTAATTATTATCTACAGAGAAATAAGGTGAACCTATCTGAAAAACAGTAAAAGAGCACATTTTTATACAAAATACTTTAATGCCCAGTTAAGATGAGACAGTTGATACTGCTGTGACTAAAACAGAGGAAAAGATATGAGGAAAAGGCAAGCTCCTAGCTTTCACATTAAGCGATATGCACGAGAACAAAGACAGCAAATTACGGAATTATTGTATTAAAATGCACTTAAGAGCAGGTTGTTGTGCACATTTCACCATTGAATAGGTCTGCTTATGCCGCGTTTCCCTGCATGCACATTTACGCGTGACTGTACATGCTGTGCAGGAGTGCAGCGAAGACAGGCAGAAAAAGAGGGGGCGGGGTGTACGCATTCTGCTTCGTAATGCTCTGGCTAGCTGCCGACACACTTGGCTAGAGAAGGAGATCCCAGGATTTTTGGGTGTGAGCCAGTCTGGAATGCTCCCAGTTCCAACTTCCTGCACTCTTGCCAGCTTTACACATCTTCGTGTGTTTTTTTTTTTTCTCCTGAGACTGAAGGGCAGTCCTTCATGAATGAAATTCACCCCAGGCGAGTCAGCTGTCCCTACTTTCCCATTATTTTGCCAGCAGATCTTGCAGTAAACATAAAAAATATTTTCTGTTGTCTCATTGATACATTAATTAATTTATTTTTAATAAAACAACAAATGGATTCATTATAAAAGTGTGTAATATAGCCTGAACATATAATCTTCTTTGGTTTCCACTTGCTTTTTTTCATGCAGATTCCTAGCCGTTATAATACTTAGATTTGTCACGATGATTCAATAAATTACTGGAAATATCTGATTATCTAGAAAGCTATCTTGTTATAACTTGTATGTCAGATTAATATACAATTTCCCGATGTAATTAAGAAAATGGAATGAACCATACCATTAAGTAATCAATTTTATGTTGCTTCACAAAATAATGCTAAACTTATCCCTTACTTTTGTTAAATGTACAACTAAAATAAATTGTGAATATATTTAGAACCTTGTATGTGAATACACTATTTTTAAACACAAAATTCCCATTCTGCACAGCAGAATATTGATTCTCCATTCCAAATCTAATTTAACACTGGTGACTAACTTCATTTCTTGCTTGAACATAATCATACTGTAAAAGATATAATGCTCATACAATCCTCTTCACATTTTCAATAAAACATATTAAGGGAATTTATATTTTAAAAAACTGCAAAAATCAAATCTAAAATATAATATTAAAACTGAACTTCGGTATGTTAATGCTTTCAATCCTTTCAATAAAGCCATTTCTAATGGACTAAAAAAACGGGGTCATAGATATTGTTTTCCTGATATCTTCACGTAAACATAACATCCCAGTAAAATCAATAAGAACATTCCTGCGTAAGGTATTGCAAAGTATTGGTTTTAAGCTGAGTTATGAAGGAGTCTGCCAAAATACCTTGCGACTGACAACATCACTCTCTTCACAAACATCTAACATTACGGAAATGCACAAGTTGTTTGCCTAAACAATAATGCTTAAGTAACAAAACTGCAGTCGGCTCCGTATACACCACGCAGTGACCTAGACGGAAGACGCACGCAGTAATAACACATTACTGTATAACGTATCACTAGTTTCCTTAAGTATTATTAAGTCAACTTTTCGCGTCTTAAATGTCACAATATGGTAATAACTGCAGGGTTACAATATGCATTTAGGAGTTGAGCAAGATGCCAAAGACTAGATCTCTAATATTAACCGTACTCTTAAAGGCTATCTATAAGTCGCGTACGTAACTTCAGATTGAATATAGTGTACTGGAACTATTACCGTTTGATGATCAGTTAAGGAAAAATATATTTGGTCTCGGTTTATTTTCAAAAATAACTATATTGCCTATTTTAGATTATAAACATGTAGACCCTGCAGCAGACGTACCTGCTTGAACTGCTCCTCGTATGTCCAGTCGTGTTGCTGCGGATGTCCGTGCGGCGCCACTCCACCGGGACTCTCGGACTCCCTCGGTGCCGGATAAGACGCCTGACCGATCCTGGGCTGCGAGTGCCCGGCGCTCTTATTTTGCTCTCGCCCGCCTTCACTCTGGTGTGAACGGTCGGCTTTGCAGTACGACTCTTCTTCTCCGACCCGGTCGTCTTCCAGTTCGTCTTCCTCTATATCCCGATCGTCGTCTTCTATGTCGCGACTGCGATCCGCTTCGTCGTCGATATCGGAGTCGCCCGCCTGCTGCCTGTTGCCCGTGCGTCGGCAGTGATGAGCGGAGCTTGCGCCCGGGTACGCTTCGGGATATCCCGCAGTGAACGAGCCCTGGACCGCTGCCTGGAAATGTCGGAAAGACGGGGCTTGTTGCTGGATCCGTGCCTTCACCATGGATCTTATTTCTTTCTCTTTCTCGGCCTGCCGGAGTTTTTCTTCCAGGGCCAGGCGCGCAGCCTGCTGTTTCTGGAGGTTTTCCATGACCGCTTCGAGCTTCATGCCGCCGCCTGACGGCTGGGACTGAGCGCCTGGGAAGTGGCCGTGTGCCGAGGCTAACAGAGGGAGGCTGTTCGCCGTGGAGAAGGCTGCCTGCTGTACGTGCATGCGAAAAAGACAAGTGGAAATGCGTGAATCGAAAGGAAGGGATTAAAAAAGTCAAAACTATCACAGAAGTACACAATAGCGGGCTATTGCCGTTTTCAAAATGGGCTATTAAACTCAGACAGACTGCTTTAAACCAGTAATGGTAAATAGAGTGGCGAGGGCTATATAGTTCAACATTAAATTAAATATATGCTCGCAATATGGTTTAGTAATGAGTTTCCAGATGTGTCCTACGTGATACCTTTATTAAGTCTTATTTCTCGTGTAGTCTGCAATTTTTAAGGTAATAAAAAGACTAAATATTTATTACTGAACTGTGTGGGCTAATCTTTAAAAATATGCTGTCTATTCATGTAATTTACGTCGAATTGCTCATCTGAATACCTCGCAGAACGAAGAAAAATGTTCCAGTCAAGAAATGTAAAGTTTGCATTATATATTTATATCCAAAATAATTACGTAGCATACGTGTAACGTAACCTATACATGTGTATGTAAGGGACGGTCAAAAATAACATTATATTTAAACACTTTTATTCGCTACTTTATTTATACTGGAATAATAAGCATTTGAAATTCGATTGTCCTAATTATAAAACTACTTGCTAATGAATGCGCTCACAGTATTCTTCTATGCTCAGGATGAAAGAACGAAACTTACCAACGATTTTGTTGCTATAGCGGCGTTATCAACCATGCTTCTCGTTTAGTTGAAACTATAAATTGATATTTATGCTGCAGTCCCCTCTCGAAAGTTAAACGTGGACGTGTCTCTGAACGCAGCGATCCTACACCGAGTAATTAAAAAAAAAAAAGAAAACAGTCTTGGAGCCCTGGAGGGTTTAGCAACAAGTGGCAGCCGAAGCCAGAATGACCTCTTCTGGCGAGAGATCAGCCCTTCCGCTCCCATTTGCTAACAACACGTCAATTGAGTGATAAAAAGAGAGGGCAGGGTTTACTGACAGACAGGGAAATACAGTTGATCAACCGCAGAGATGGGGCTCTCATTCTGGAATAAAGTAGCCCACTCAGCTACAGTAGCCTACTGTAGGTGAAGGCTGGGATTTTGGGAGTCTACTAATAAATAAATCAGACAAAACTCTACATTATGTAATGAATATGAGCTGTGATATTTTGTTGTACTCGGTTTAATCATTTAATCAATTAAATTCAAAATTTTGAAAAATCGAATGGTGGTGTATCCTAAATATACACTAATATTGTTTATAGTTGTTCGTATTTTTTTTTTTTTCTCAAATATCTGTATTTAAAATTTTGCCTCCATAAATGACGTACTTAAAAGAAATCTTAAAATACACATTTCATTAATTGAAACTTCTGAACAGCTCGAGGAGAAAGCGTTGCTTAATACGTATAGCGCCATGTATAACCCAAACGTTTTTAATGCATTACACAGGATATCACGAGGACAGCCCCCCTTCCTCCTCCTTTTGAGTCTTAACAGTCTTTTAACACATCTGTTGTCTTGCTTGGTCTCCATTTCACGAACTGACAAATTGCCCAAGAATTGTAGTAGAGCTAGGAGCAGTAACAGCAGCAATAATAATAATAATAATAGACACAAGTAAACAAGAAAGTTTTATTACAATATGATGTAAAAGCAAATAGAGAAGGGTTTATGAGTTATTTTCTTCACGCACAAACTTGAATATATGAGCTATATGTTTTTCTTAATGTTACCAGATTTGTCTAAAAGCAACACAAAAGCAGTACACTGTCACACTCAGTTCTGTGGTATGGTATGGTATGTCAGCTTCATTGCTATCTGTTTATTGACATAATTAATCAAAACCAAAATGAACATTTAAAGGAATTACGAAAGAAACTTTATATCTGAAATTATATATGTTGCTGTTTTGTGCTGTAAAATGTATTCCAAGTACAGTACTCCAATTTCTTTCTGTCCCAGGACAGGCAGTTATAGGCTAATTGACTTCTCTCAATTACCCGTGGTATGTGATCGGGTGTGTGTGCCCAGCGATGAACTGCCAAACTGTTCAGAGGTCTGCTCTATGCTCCTTGCTATTGGTTATAAATTGGGTAATTCATAGATTTCATGTGGAAAATGTTGCAATGATTCCTTCGGTTTAACCCTCTCCACAGAGATATGGATGTGCATATATCACCTGTCTTTTTCGTTTTTACTGTATTATTCATTCTATAGGGCATACCTGCATCCAACGTTCACAGTATGGCTTACGGTTCTTACATAATTGGTACAGAGATAACTCAGATTAAGCACCTTGCGCCGTACATGAAGCAGCACAGCCGTTTGCCCAGTCTTCAACATCAGGTTCGGTCATAGGTCTTAGCTATTATTCTGCCTGCCCCCGCTGCTGTGTCTTGTATTAATATGTCATTCCGCCTCAGCAGTCCACTCTCGATGCCCCCTGCCCTGAACTGTCCATTTCAGCAGAAGAAATGGAAGCTTACCTTAATAGTAAGAGGGCTTCTTTTTTCTTCTTCTTCTTTACTGTTCCCTCAGGCACAGGCAGCCAGTTGTCTGAATCAATGTTCTGGGACAGCACTTGTGGCAAACTGGTTGGGGGAGGGGGGGCTTGACACGTCAGGTCTTGTTTTCAGTTCCCCTTAGTTTAGATTGGAGAGCTGTTTCTATCCCTATTTGCAGAAGGAGAACGTTGCCTCCTGTTTGCACTTCAAGAGAGTGTAAAAGCGTGCAAGGACCTCCGACCCATGGCACCCACCACTAACATTCTTCATCTGCTTCAGCATTCCATGTAGGAATAGTGTCAGGCCACATAGTGAATTAAATTGGAAGTTTTATGCTTTTTCTTTTAGCTACTGCAAAACACTTGTTTGTGAAACCCACGAACACCAGCATTAACACAGTGATTAAAGCTTTGTAGCTGGCAGGGCACTGTAAAACATGCTTAATTGTCTAAGAATATAAATTCCTGCATTGTAAACAAGGACAACTGAATAAACATGGAACAGATTTGTAGGAAAACCTGTAAATATCTAAGTTACAAATGCTGGAATAAAGAAACAGACACTTACCTTTTAGTATTACTATAATCTGCACTGCTTTTTGCTGGATGTTTTAGCCATTTACTTGCAAGCACTATAAAAATAAAGTTAATTTATTACTATGCATTTTCACAAATAGCTAACATATTTAGCAGCTAGTTAGCTAATAAAGTAACAAAAAGTTAACTTTTTACCATAGAAGTTTGCCATTACATTCTGCATTTAATAAAATGTGCAATAATTTTATTTTGAAAATACTTTGTTCAGCAAGACATTTACACAGAAAGAAACTTGCACATTAATAATCACTCAATAATTATTTTACTCTTATATTAAAAATAAAATGTAATTGAAATGCAAGTTTACTGGTATCCCTTTTGCTTCCTGCTTCCTGGGATGAGCTGCAGACTCACTGCAACTCTATACTGGGTAAGCAGCCATGGATGATAGGTGTATGTATGTATGGATGGATAAATAAATGGATGGAGGAAATTTAATTTGTCGTAAGTAGGGTCACACAGGACTTACAGTATATGGGAAGCTACAGGCACAAACCAGGGAATAACCCAGGAAGGGGCACTAACCCATCGCAGAATGCAGACACATTCACACCTACAGATAATTTGAAAATTCCCCCTAGTATGTGTTTGGACTGCCAATTTGTACAGTCTTTGCCCAACAAGGGGTGAACTGTGTTTCCTTGTGTATGTCTTAATTTCCATCTCTTAAGATGTCATTCATATCACTGTATTCCCAGGACTGGCTTTTGCTACCAAAGACAATAACTCGAAAATTGATGGAACTTTTTCTAACTTTGCAGAAGCACTGTATGGTGCACAAACTGGAAGTGATTCAATTATGAGACAGAACAGAAGGCAAATTTGAAACAAAATTGGAGCAGGGCCTCATAGCGATAGCAAAGAACTGGTCAGTTTTGACACTTGATCTTGTTAGAGTGATAACTGAAGAGGTATTTTAATCAGAATCAGCTTTATTCGCTAAGTGTGCTGGGGCACACAAGGAATTTGCTTCCGGCAGCTTCAGACTCCCTAGTACACAATAAATGACACAATACAACACAATACAAAAACAAACAATAAATTACACTTAAGGGTATTTAAGGATCTTTTTCAAACTTTGTGAACACATTGTAGGGGCGGCATGGTGGTGCGGTGGTTAGCACTGTTGCCTCACACCTCTGAGGCCTGGGTTCTATGTGTGTGGAGTTTGCATGTTCTCCCCATGTCGTCGTGGGGTTTCCTCCGGGTCCTCCGGTTTCCCCCCACGGTCCAAAGACATGCTGAGGCTGATTGGAGTTGCTAAATTGCCCGTAGGTGTGCATGTGT
>JAODLD010000124.1:11504726-11523962 GCA_026781065.1 Mormyrops boulengeri
CATAGTTTCCGGGATAGGCTCCGGACTCCCCGCGACCCACTGGGATAAGCGGTTTGGACGATGGATGGATGGATGAACACATTGTATGAATGAGAAACTTGAAATGATCAAATTTTCAGATAACTCAACCCAAATTTGAAAAAACACCACTTAGTGATAGCAAGGGGAAGTTTGGAAGCTGATGACATTTTTGAATAAGATATAACGAAAAGTATTTGATGGGTATTATTTTTTCTGCAGAAGACATTTGATTGTGTGAACTCTAAAAGCACTGTACGGATCTTTTTCAAACTTTGCCAGAACATTGTATGGGTGATAAACTGAAAGTGATAAAATTTTGCACCAAAATTAAAGCAGCGCTACATAGTTATACCAAAAAGAGCAGGGACACTTCGTTCCATTAACTCAAAAATTATTTGTCAGATGTTTTCTGAACTTTGCACACATTGTATGGTTGAAGATCTGGACCTGTTAAAATTTTGAGATTAATCACATAAAATATTGAAGCAACAGGACTTAATGACAGCAAAGGGAAGGGTTAGATAAGACCCTAGACCTTGTCAATAGCATAACTATTTGATATTATTGCTATATTCACTGTATGTGATCTATGATGGATCTTATTACCTGAGACCTGATACAAATCACCACAAAACTGAAACAGCTGCGATAGGTGACAGCTGATGGCAGAAAGGGAGGCTTGCAGATGCTATATTGTGAGCAGAGTGATCTGAAACCTCTATATATCTTTTTGGAACTTCTCAGGAACATTATATAGGTCAGTGGTCCTCAAACTGTGAGCCACTAGATAAAGTTTATATGTATATTTTATTTGTTGCCAACCCCCCTGCCGAATGTGGAGTGGGGGGGGGTCCAGATACAGGTTCCGGGTGTGGGAGGAGTAGTGATATGCGTACAGAAGGCAAAGAAGCTGAAAAAAGGATGTATTCCCTGGATGGCCCCTTCACCCCCCTCCCCTATCTAATCACAACTTCTCCCACACCCCCAAGCTCTATGTCTAGCCCTCCAACAGTAGGGTTGGGGCGGTTTTTAATTTTTCATAGCATCATACCTCTCGTAGGGGGGTGGGGGGTCTATCCAAATAAAATTTCGCTGAATGAAAATCCTACTGTAAACTAAAAATATTACGGTAGTACCATAGTAACCACCTAAGCCTACCGTATACTCCCCCACCTCTCCAAAAAACCTTTATCAACAGCCCAATTTTGTGTGACTTGTCTCTGGTACGTCCGACCTATCACGTCCACCTGACCCTCCTGTCTCCTCCCTACCATGACCCTAACATGTTATTTGTTTGTCTTACCTCTCATTCCTGCCCTAGTGTTAATCACTCCTGCTGCCTCTCGTTTGTTCCCTCATCAGTCTTGTAAAAAGGGCTTCTCACTCCTGTGTTCCCCAGTACTGTCATTGACGTCATTCCCTCATGTTGCCAGTGCCTTCCCTTATTCTCGTCCTCCTGTTTTGGGTCCCTTGCGATCCTACTTATGTTCTGCATTTGTTCTTTGAGTTCAATGAAACCTCTGTAAGTTTTACCATAACACCTGCTCCCGCATCATTTGTCCTACTCTGCACAACAAAATAACAGGACTCTCAAAAAATTCCAGCAGGCTTCCCCTCCGCTACAGCTTCCATGCTTCCCTGTATCTGGTGGACTGGATGCCCCGGGTGCCTCAGATCCTGGGACCGAAGGGGTTACCCACGCCATGGGCACCAGCTCACCTTCAGGCAGAGGACTTTATCTCCCTTCTGCAAGTCCATCTGGAGTAGAAGGGCAATCCCACTGTCTGGAGGATCCTCTAGGCTGTAGGTCTCTTCCCGTCTGTGGGAGTGGTGTTAGCTTGGCTCACCCTGGACACGGATCCCCTGAAAGCAGAAAAGGTCCAGTGCTTGCTGGCAGAAGTGAGGGGATTAGTGGAGCATGAGAACTCTCAGCATGCTACATATTCCTCTCCTGAAGCCGGTCTGCCTGCCTCTACTTCAGAGCCCACCACAGACTTGCCCACTGGATTCTCGCAGCTTGCCGAAATCCCAGTCTCTCTGCCCAGAGAGGACCACTCCACCCAAGTCGCAGTCGCTTGGCCCAGAGGAGGTCATTTTGCCCAAGTGCCAGTTTCTTAGCCCAGAGAAGGTCACTCCACCCAAAGCCCAAGCCCCTGGCCCAAGAAGGGCCACCTCACCTACACCTGACCCCACGACAGCCATATTTCCTGAACAAGAATTAGGTGCCATGGCTGTGCTGCACGCGCCTCCAGGTACCCAGCTGTGCTTTGCTTGCCCCCAGGTGTCCCAACCTCACCCTATCTCCTGATGACCTGCCAGCTCCAGCTCCGTCATCTCTTGATGACTCGCGGGCACCAGCCCTGTCGTCTCATGTGTTCTCGCCCTGGCACCTGCCTCGTCATCTCCTGTCATTACCCAGGTGCCTGCCTCATCCTCTGCAGGCCACCGTCCAATTCCTTGGCTGCCGCCAACCTGACACCTCACTCTGAGCCACCAGCCAGGAAGGGATGGACCCCTGAGATCACCATGCTGGAAGACTTAGAGTGGGACCCTCTGGGTCTTGCCCTGAGTCCCGCTCCAATGGCCCCTTCCTCTGCTCAAGACTTGGGCCACTCTGGTCTGAGGTCCTGAGGGGGTCACCAGTATCGGCGGGATCTTTCTCCCAGGGGGCGAGACAGGGGCATACTATCCATGGCAGCCATTTCAACTCCCATCTGCCCAACATCACCTACACAGGCACCTTTCCTGTTAAGGCCGTGTGCAGGGGAACTGTGATGCTCTTGCGCCCCCGGCCCTGCTGTCTCCTTGGCGCCACACAGCCCTCCTGTCCCCTCGGCGCTACATGGCCCTCCGAAGCACTTTGGTCCTGTGGTCCGGACGGGTTCTGCCTCACTGGTGAGCGGGCCTAGGAATATCTGCATCTCAGAGTCAGCAGCCAGCTTCTCAGGGTCCAGACGACAGCCCAGCCAAACCCGATTCCTGTTTGTCACCCCAAGGTTCTTGTCCTATCGCCCGGTCCCGCCTTTAGTTTACCCTGGCCTGTGTCCCCTGTAGCCCTCTCCTGTATGTCTGTCCCTGTCTTTGTGGTTCTTCCACCGGTCTGCCCTGTCCTGGTGTGTGTCATGCTTGTTATCCCCCTTGCTGTCCCTGATCTTGCCCTGGTCTGTTCTATGCCCCTAGTAGTGTCTTGTATCTGATCCCGTGAACCTGCATTAGTATCAGTCTGGTGTTCCATCCAGTCCTGTCTTGTCCTGTCCTGTCCTTTCCGGGCCTTTGTGGCATGTATCCCATGTGCCCAGTCAGTCTTGTCATGCCCTGTCTAGTCTGTCCCCAGCCCTACCATTCTGTCTCTTTGGTTCCCTCCCCTGTTCATGCTGTTACGTTCTGCCTGCCACATCCACCTGACCCTCCTGTCTCATCCCTGGCATGGCCCTAACAAGATATGCCCAGCACTCATTTGTCTTGCCTCTTGTTCCTGCCCTCATGTGTATTATTCCAGCTGCCTCTCGTGTGCTCCCTTGTCAATCTTGTATAAAAGTGCTTCCCAGTCCTGTGTTCCCCAGTCCTGTCATTGATGTCATTCCCTTATGTTGACAGTGTCTTCCCTTGTTCCGGCTGTCCTGATTTGGATCCCTTGCAATTTATGCAACCATTTATGTTCTGCCTTTGTTCTGTCCGTTCAATAAAACCTCTGTTCATTTTGCTATAATTCCTGCTCCTGTGTCCTTCATTCTGCTTCACATGAAAGTCTCAATGCAATCAGGTTCACCAGATCTCAGTCTGTTTTTTTCATGTGCTGACTGGGGTGGGGGGGGTATTGCCCATGCTAATTTTTGCCAAGCGGGAGGAGGGTTAGAGTTTCATTTTGCCAAATGAAAATACCGTACCCTACACACTCTCCCCACCCATCCACAGGTCCTAATGAAATCGTTAATGAAATTCCCTCACAATAGATCTTGCTGAATGGCTACTAGACTGCTGGTGACGAAAAAAATATTTTTCCTGGGAAGTATGAAAAACATTTAAATGGTTTCTCTTAGGCCTCGATTAACCATATGGGTATTTGGACACATGTCCAGGGGAGCCAATCAGAGCAACCCCGCATAATGATTTGACACGAAACCTATTTAATATGCTTGTATATCGTTCTTTTAATATGGCACTCAATGACAAGCAATTTTCCCAAAGTCACATGCATTTCTTCAAGTCATCAATCAGATCTGTTGTTTTCTGATGTGATGTCATGTGTACTGCTGCCCAAGGTCACATAATACTATTAATTCTGCCCTGGATGGCTCAGATGGCTGTGTTCATAAGATGCCCTCTGTAGCCTCCCCTTCCATCCTTTGCTTCAACTTGGATGTGATTTGTCTCAGATGTATCAGGTGCAGATTTTTATCCATATTTTTGTTAGAGTAATAATACCGAACAGAGTTAACCTGTTCACGAGGTGAAGTGTGTCTGCAGTTACAATTTGTCTCAAAATGTAATCAGTTCCAGAGCTTACCCCATATAACGTTTTTGCCAAATTTAAAAAAAGATTTGTCAAACACCTTTAGAGTGTGTTCACAAAACCATGTGTCTTCTACAGCCTCCATTTTCTTACTTTGCTACCACATAGTGCTGCTGCTTTATTTTTGATGCAATTTGTCACAAAATGAAATCAGTTGTGGATCTTCATCCACATGTTTTTTTTTAAATAGTTCATCAAATACTTTTTGACTTCACAAGGTGAAGTGTCACCTGCAGTCATTCTTCCCGTAAGTGGTGTTGCTTCAATTTTGGAGCAATTTGTCACAGAATTTGACCAGTTCCGGTTGTTTACCCATACAATGTGTCTGCAGAGCTTGAGAAAAATCATTCAAATTATTTTTTAGTTTTTATGCTAATGGGATCAAGTGTCAAAACTGCCCTTTTCTTTGCTATGACTATACAGTGCTACTTCAGTTTTGGGGCAAATTCATCCTGTAAACCAGTCTCAAGAAAAATTGTACATAGTACATAGTGGGCTTCACAAAGCCAGCATTTATGGTAGGTCCAGTTCATCACAAATAGAAGGTGTCTGCAAAGTTTGAAAAAGATGTGTGAAATACTTTTCAAGTTATTGCTAAAAGGATCAAGTGTGGGTGCAACTTATGAACTGTAACATCCTGGGTGTAACTTTCAACCTGCCACCTTACAAAGGCTGGCATGGAGAAATGACACATTGATGGACTTTGGGTTTGAACTTGCCCGCAATTCATGGCTTGCTTTTTAGCAAGCAAATCCATTCTTTCTTTATTCTTTAATGCTAGCATGCCCAGGAGGGTGGGGGACGGGGGGTATGCAGCCAGTTGACCTTGGACCCCCCTAGAGGATTTTTGTTCCCTACTTGGGAGTTTTTGGTTTCTCTCTCTCTGATGTGATCTGGCTTTCTTTCTTTTCTTTGTCTTCCCCTTTTCCCTGTTTTTGATTTATTCTGTATAAATGATGTAGGAATGTACACATTATAACACATTCAAGTAAAGCGCCTTGGGGTTACTCTGTTGTGAAAGGCACTATATAAAAATAAACTAAATTGAATTGAAGTGTCTAAAACTACTTCTTTCTTTGCTATCACTATGCAATGCTGCTTGAATTTTGCGGCGCCCTGTTTCAAAATCCAATCAGCTCCAGTTCATCACCCAGACAATGTGCCTGAAAAGTTTGAGAATGATCTGTCAAAGACTGTTTGAGTTATCATGCAAATTAGAAAGTGTCAACGATGGCAATGGACTGGTCCCAGAACCATATGTATTCTCCAACCAGAGAATACAATAATATGATTGGTCCATAGCAAAAAAACAAAACGACCACAAAATTATACTTGGAAAACAAATGAAAACAAAATATGAATACTCAAAGAAATACAACTGAAGAGTAAATTCCCAAAACCCATTCAGTCCATGGAATATGTGGATGAGTTAATTTCATAAGTACCATTTCTGGGGACTTAGTGAATTTTGGAAATTTAATATAGGTATTCATTAGATTACATGAGGATGGAGGGAGTTTTTGTTCCCAATTCTATAACTTATGATGAGGATAACAAAAATGGACTGAATGTGCTTTGGAAATTTGCTTTTCAATTGTTCTTGAATTCTTGACCCTTGGCAACAAATAGAAATAACTGAACAGCCACCACAGGGGAATATTTCAGTTCTCAGCAAGTTTTTTGTATGAATAGTTCACTCTTTCAACATTTTCTCAGATGTAGCTGTTAGCTAATGTACATCCTGTTACTTCACCCTATATCCTCACTTGAGGGTATAGTAAGTGAAAATACTCAAATGAGCCATTCCTCATTGGCTTGTGAGATAGACCAATGCAAGATCCTCACAATGGCTAGAGCAATTCCATTAAGCAGTTAGTAATTTCGCGAAATGGTCAGTCAGTCATTAATATGAACCTGCCAAGCAGTATGATGCTGCTAATGTGAAACCCCCTTTAGTCTGAAACATCTCCATTAAATATCTGACATCTTCATTTTTTCTATTTGGCTTTCTGTTATGATGAAATTGTGCTGTGCAGCATGACCCAAATAAGTGACACTCGAGGATTAGCTATACAAGGAGGGAAGCAGTCTGTTTATAATCTTTTAAAATTAGGCAAACCATTGACTGCAGGGCCATGTAATATAAGCAAAGAAATTTAAAAAAAACTACAATAATTCTAAATTATCCTTTGTTTAGCTGAAGTGATGGTTTCTGGAGGTTTGTTTGAAATGGATGACCACACCTCTAGTGCCATCCCTATAGTGTACATACTCCAATAACAAGAGTTTTGATTTAGTGCCACCAGGTGGTAATTTTAGTAAAAGACAAGTGGTAAAATTAGGTCATGGCATATCGTATACTTCTACCATATAACCGATTAAACACCATTTTAATTTTCCAAACAACGAAATTTGGATCTAAAAGGCAAGTATCCATGCATCTTCTAGCCATTTATCCTGGCTAGAATCAAAGGGGAGAGTGGGCTACAGAAGGGGTTGGGTTCTGGAGCCTATCCCAGGTAGCAGAGAGCACAAGGCTGCAGTACACACTGGATGGGATGTCAATTCGCCACAGGCTCAATACAAAACAGACACACAGATTAATTCACTATGGGCGATTTCGTGACTCCAGTCTTTTTAACTGCATATCTTTGGACTGTGGAAGGAAACTACAGTACCCAAGGAGTACCCACACAACACAGGGAAAATATATAAATTCAATACAGACGTGGGATTCAAAGTCACAACCACAGAGGAGTAAGAAAGGACACAAACTAAGCCACTGTGCCAGCCTTGTCGCTATTTTTGCATTAGGTGTACTGAGAGTAAAAGGTTAGCTTAAAGTATGTTCCCAGGAGGATGCCTGTAGGCGCACTGGTAAAAGGAAAGACAGACGGAAAAACCTGGAAGTCTAATCTAACCATTCATGATCTGTAGGATGTAACAATGCACTGTGGCACGATATTTCGCCATTTAAAAATATGACGATACGCATCATAGGGCTGTAACAATTCACCGTTGCACAAAATCATTTATTAATGTTAACGCAAGAGGGCGCAATAGGCATCATCTCAGTTTTGCTTTGGGATTTTATCTTTGCTATTTGCACTAGAGTGTGTAGAATACGGAAAAAAACTGCAAAAAAATTTATGAAAACAGCTTTTTGATAAAAAAAAAGCTAAACATACATAGCTAAAAGGAATAAATATGAACTATGAGATATTGGTATGCTTTCAGTCTTGTTTTGTTGAATATATTGTGAGTGTATCGAACCGAATCGAAAGCGCCTGAATCATCTGTCGATAACAATCGTGAGTCGACTGTATCGTACATCTCTAATGATGTGTGATATATTTGGCAAATAGAAGATCACACAGTGGCAGATCCTGGGAAGGGTAAGATGGGCGAGGGATCGTGAAGCTTGCCGAGGGCGCCAAATTGGCTTCGACCACAATTCGTATTATCTGATATTTATTATTTAGGGTTGGAACACGGGCATGGGAAAACGATTGAGCTCAGGATGCTGAAAGTTGGAACGACCAATAAACTTTCCTGCAGTTTTTCAGCAACCGTTATCAATAAGATAACAAGCATGACAACACATGCAGGCCACAACCACTCTCATTGCAACAGCAAGGTGAACCGCAAACTGAAATACTGAGTGCCAAGGCATCGAATGACAACAACCATGGCGCTGCGCCAGAGAGCTATTTGTAGCTGTACAAGGTGACAACTATCATCATATTTCAAATTACAAAAGTATTTGGGCTACGCTGCAGCAGCTTGCCCTGCAGTATTCTGACACTACATTCCCACGAACGACCAGAAGGGGTGCTGAAGCACCCTCAGCACGTTGCAGCACTACTGGGTTGGAGCTAGGGTTACGGTTCCTGTTAGGGCCATAGCTAGGGTTAGGGATAGGGTTGCTATTAGGGTACGAGCTAGGGTTGCCTTAAATAGAACATTTTAAAGGTAGTTATAAAGCAGTCGACTATAAGTCTCTCAATGAAAGTATTTTTCTACATAATGCATACGTATTGTATCCTGTAGATTATATCCAAATACTGAATTTTTACATTTAGGGTCCTTCCTGCATTATATTATAATTTCTAATACTAGTCCAAAGGAGATTCTGGAACAAGATAGGAGATTCTGGAACAAGATTGCCATGAAAGGGTTTCAATCACTGGTGAGTGATGAGCCAGGGGTAATGTCTTTAAATAACAGCAGCCTTTGTTATATATAATATCTGTAAAGTTCTTGATAACGCAATTTCAAGTGTACAGTTACAGGATATACCTCCATTCTATAGTGACTTTGTCATTACTTCCACATCAGTTTACCAAAGCTATACAGCCATTCTATAACTATTTCTGTCAGGGTCGGTACTGTCTGACCCGGTTCCTCGTGTCTCTTCCCCATTTGGCCCGTAGGTGTCACTGGCCATCCCGTCCTCTGTCATTCGGTCCTTCACCCTTATGTACTTCCTTGCACCCTAGACTGCTGCATAGCTCAGTGGGCTGAGTGTGTGACTCAGAGAGTGAACCTGCTGGTTGTGGGTTTAAGGCAGGCTTGACCAGTTTCACTGGTTATTAGTGTTACTTGATTTTCTGGTTCCCCAGTATTTGCTGTGTTTCTTCCTTTGGTCCTGTTTGTATTTTTGGTTCCACGTTAATCATTCCTAGTTTGATTCGTCTTATTGTTTCCAGTGATCGTTAGTTCTCAGTCCCGTGCTTATTATTTCCTATTACAGTTTTTCTGTCCTTGATTCGCCTCTCTTTATGTTCTGGTTTTGCTTTGTACCCTTTTGTGTATTAATTGCCTTTGCTTTATATCCCTAGTAGTAAGTTAGGGTTTCCTAGTTTGCTTTTAGCCTCTTAATTCTGTGATCAAGTTTGTTATTAATTCTACCTGTTGCCTGTATTCCTGTGCCTCATGATTGTTGATTGTTCTACCAGTTGCTCATTGCCCTGTGTCCTCTGTTGATTGGTTAATTGTTTTATGTTGCATGCCTGCTCTCTTGTCACCCAGTTTGGTTTGTACATTTAAATTCTTGCCTGTGTTCATTTTGTCAGTGGGTCATTGTCTAAGTTCTTGTATTGGCTATGTGCTGCTAGTCACTCTCCCTGTTCCTGTTTGTAGTGTTATTCCTGGTCTTGCCCTGCTCCCTTACCTGGTTTCCTGTAGAGTACTTGTATTCCTGGGTGTGCAGTTAACTGAAAATCTGGACAGGTCACCAAACACAACTTCATTGGTAACAGGCTCAGCAGCATTTGCACTTCCTGCACAGGATGAAGAGAGCACACCTTTCCTCTCCCATCCTTACCACTTTCTACCGAGGCACCATAGAGAGCATGCTGACCGGCTGTATCTCCATCTGGTTTGGCAGCTCAAAGGCCTCAGATGGGAAATCGCTGCAGAGAGTGGTGAGGACTGCAGAGAGGATCATTTGGACTTCTCCTCCATCCATCCAGGAAACTGCACTCAAATGCTGTTTGAACAGCGCCCGTAACATCGTCAGGGACTCTGCCCAACCCCACCATGGACTGTTCTCCCTGCTGCCTTATGGTAAGAGGTTTTGCAGCATCAGGACTAGGACAGCCAGATTCTGTAATAGTTTCATTCCTCAAGCCATTAGACTCCTGAACTCTTGACTCATGACAGCCCCTCCCCAGCCCCCTTCCCACACTCCGCCTCAGTCCACCCATGCACATGTCAGTTTTTCAAGAACTTTTGCACTATAACTTATACAGTGGTGTACACTGGTCTTTTTGCTGTTATAATCCAATTAATATATTGTATTGTCAGTTCCATTTATATTCTATTTTTATATATATATTGTTTTTTACACACTCTGCCGATGGTGAGGAAAAAATGCAATGAAATTTCGTTCGGATGTGCACTAACTGGTGTATTTCTGAATGACAATAAAAATAAAAATTCTTCTTGTAGTTAGTCCTTGCTAGTTTCCTGATTAAGCATCCTGATTAAGTTATTTAGTTATTACTTTAATGTTTTTCCCCTGTCCGTTTATGACCCCTCATGGTCTTTTGATTTTGTATTGTCTGTTCTGTCAATAAATCCCATGATTCTTTGGATCTGTCAGTGGTTTCTCACCTTCTTTTCCCCACCTGCACCATGCCATGCTGTGACAAATTTGTTTTGTCACCACAATTAATAGATTATCTGATTTCTGAACTACAAACACAAATTCCGAGTGAAAACAACTGAAGATGCATTTGTATCACAAGAATACAGGGAGTGATGTCGAACGTTCTATATTGTATATCCAGCAGGTGTCACTATTGCATGAGAAAACCATCAGTGGTATATATGTATGTATTCCTTACAAAGGCGAAGGCAAGAAATGATTAATGATTCCTTAGTTACGAATGTCTAGGGAAATATAACATTCATACGCATGTATGTATTAAGATACTCTTGCTCATACACTCAATGCTGTATATTGCAGTAGATAAAAAAAATTAGCTCCATCCATTTTTTTTTTATCTGGTCAAAGTTCGAGTGGTCCACAGGCTATCCCAGGAACAACTGGGTGCTATTTGGGTTTCTTTTCTGGGCAACCCCACAGTACACGGTGGCAAAGTAACACTTTAGCAATTCATTTTCCCCTCCTGCCATTTAAACCAGTATTTAAACCAAAGTGTTTCCTTACAGCACATTAATGTAATGTATGTGAACTATTTTGCTGAGGAAACAATTGATTTGACTTTAAAAAACACTTAGTAACTTTCTGACCGTCCAGGTTGACTACATTGCTCCTCCCCACATTTCATCATCTTGCAGTACATGTAGTTCATATTAACATATCTAGATAAATAGATTAATTCATACTAGGATATGGTTATCGCGAGTACATTCACAATATGTAAATACACAGCCAAATATCAGCAAACAAAATCAGCAGTAAACACTTCGATCACTACAATAAAGCAAAAGGATAAGGTTGTAAGAGCGTCTTAGCAGCGGTAGTAACTCATGCTATCGCTACTTGTTTCTTGATGAATTTATTTAATTTATAGCCAAAACTATTATCTAAAGTAAAACATAACCAAACAATGTATTATTAATTTATTGCCTAAGTTTAACTTCCATTTCAATAGATTAAAATATTTTTTTCTGAAATGATTTCTTCTAATTTGATTTTCTCTAAAATCATCGTCTCCGCCGAATTGTTAATGTTACATGTCCTATTTACCGGCGCTGTTTTATAAAACACTAGTTGTCCTTAGACCATTTACGAGTTAGGGGTATAAGTCAAGCAAGTGTTACTTTTACTTTGAAACACACTTTTATTTGCAGTTTTCGTTTAATTTTCTTCAAAGTGGTCATATAGTTTGACTGCTGGTGATAATTAATCTAATCCACATTCTCTAATTTTCTCACGCATAATTTAAGTGAGAACACCGGGCTAACTATAGTAATTGGATGCTAAAATAAATATCAAAAACGATTCCTTTCTGTCCAGTTTCGGAATCCTGTAGTATCACTATAAGTATTTTCACTTCAAATAAAACTACTGTTTCGGTTAAGCAAATATAAAATTACGTTGTAATGTAACTAAATAAAAAGTATCGTCGTAAGAAATTATACTAGGCCTGTCATCAATTTTTAGCGATTTGCATAGTAAAATTAGTACTGCAATCAATATCAATTATCAGCAGGTAGTAAGGCCAATATGTTACTTTCGAAAGTTTTTAGATAAATTTCACATGTAATATTTAGAATTTTCATATTCCGATTCTTAGAACTGCAGGTGTCAATAAAGGCGGTACTACATCTTTAAGGAGGTGTTCTGTGCAAGGATGACGCAGGAATTTATAATGCACGCATATAAAATCTAAGTTCTGCTCAAAAGCCCGAGTGTATGAAAGTAGGCATTATTATACTGAACAGGGGGAGTACTAAAGGAATGATATAAACATAAAGGAAACTTCTGGGATTTTGAGGATTAGGATTAAGAAGTGGAAGATCAGATAAAAACGTGCAATTTAAAAATAACTATAATAGCAAAACTATCGGTTAGAGAAGCATTTTTATTGATCTCCTATACGGAACAAATAACTGGAAAATAATTTATTTTCCGAATTCAATATTTAAAGGTACAATATGGTAGGTTTAGAGTCGCGATGCGTGTTCATTTGGCTTATTTTGTTTAGTGTAAAGACAAATGGTGAAGACGTTGATGTGTTAGTTCTTCTGCCAAAAGATAATTCTTATTTATTTTCTATTTCCATGGTTAGGCCAGCTATAGAGTATGCCAAGAAGATGATTAAACTGGATACAGGGTTCTATTCAGGGCTAAACTTCAGCGTCCAGTATGAGAACTCAGGCTGTGGCAGTAATGCCCTCTTCAGTCTGGTGGACAGGGCATTTAATAAGAAACCAGATTTGATTCTGGGTCCCGTCTGTGAATATGCGGCAGCGGATGTGGTGAGAATGGCATCTCACTGGAACATCCCGGTGATTTCAGCAGGTGCCTTAGCAGTTGGCTTTAAGCGCAAGGAGGGAGACTATTCACACTTGACCAGAATCGCTCCTTCTTACCTGAAAATGGCGGAAATATTCTCTGCCATGTTCCATCGCTTCAAATGGCAGAATGTGCTTTTGATATTTGACGACGATAAGGAGGAGCGCAACTGCTACTTCACCGCAGAAGCAGTCCACAACGTACTCGAACTGGAGGACCTGAGTATGAGTGTGCATGTCATTAACTCCAAACATTACAACGTGGATACCGACGAAATCATGAACCACATCTCTGAAAGCGAAGGTATAGATACTTTTTACGCTGTTTTTGCATTTCTTTTTATATGTGTATAGTGCAATAAAAAATGCAATTATTAATGCAGGCTAAAGACAATGTATGCATTCTGTATGCAGATTAAGGGTGCATCTGAGCACTGTATTACGTAACAAGGTACGCTACATATACATGGACTATAGCATTACAAATTCAAATGTTCTTCATAAAACCACGCTTAAATTAAACAGGTGTTTTACATCACAGAATATGCAGGAATTATATGCCGTTTCAAACAATAAATTAGCAACAATTTAATATAAAGTAATTTGTGATTCTGTCCACTGTGACTGTACGATTTATCATGATAATATCAAATGTATAAAAATGTATTGATGTTTACAATGGCAGCACCACAAAAATGTATTTGTCTTAAATGACCACCCGTTATCCAATCTGGGTGATCCAGAACCTATATATCAAGAACCAAGGAAAGGCAGTTCAGAATTACCAGTTTATCTGGACCATACGTCTTTACATTGCGAGACATTTTTTCATCACTTACCTACTGACAACTTCCAGGACATCAAGGCGTTCAAAAGTCCCCTACACCAGGGGTTCCTACAGTTGGGGGTCGTGAGGGGTCACAGGACGATTTCCGGAGTATGTTTATGAAAACATTTTCATGCAGAAAACTTCCTTTGTAACAGTAACCACAAGTTTGATTCATGGGCTGAAAAATTTGGGAACCCATGTCTACACCATAACAGCTGGGATGATAAACATGGAACCAAGGCTTAATGTCTTCTGGAGACTTGAACTGCTGAAGGAAACTTGCAATACAAAAATATACAGATACAGAGAGAAGTAACATCAATAATGATAGTTCACACTGACACATACAATAAGAGTTCTACAAACACTATAAGAGAACCCATAGACATGCACTGGTTACTTGGCTTAAAGTTTTTAAAAAATATTCCTTTCTTATTGGATGGATTTACACAGAAGTAGAAAAAAGCTGCCTTTTTAATTAGTATGCAGGGAAGCTATTAAGGTAAAACAGCTACCTCATGCAAAATGGCTGCAAATGGCGGTCATCTTTAAATTATCCAAAGTGGTATCATTGAATTTGTGTTAGATTTTCATTTATTTTTCTTTTGTATTATTTTCCATAGCTCATATTAGGGTTTGCATTTAATTTTGGAATATAATCATTTATTGCTGCCTATAAGTTTGGAATTTAATCATTGCCACTTGTTGACTTTTGGTTTTGTAAACAGAAAAAATGGGTGGTTGTCTTTATCACAGTAATATTATGGGTCAAGTTTGCTTCTTGTCTTATTTTGATTCAGTAACTGTTGCTTCATCAGAGATTGGCATTTACCATATTTTCTAGTGCTTCTTGCCAGCAGTTTGTTTGTTTTCTGGTCTCTTTTAGCAGTTGTTATTATGTGTGCTGGAAAAGATGTCATTCGGGACATCATGTTGGCAGCCTACCGACGGAAACTGACAAGTGCCAGTTACATCTACTTCAGCATCGAGCTTTTCAACTCTTCGTCTTACGGTAAAAGTTCCATATGAATGCTTATGTTACGGCTCAATTATTAGAGATATGTAAGATTACGGACTGGTACAACGAGATCTGGAACAGTAGTTCTCTTGCAAGTGTTTCCTTCCCAGCATCTAACCAACATTGCCCCTTTTCAAAGAACATTCCTAGCTATTTTGCAGTTTCAAAGTACAGTGTCACCATCCTGGTAAGTTGTTGTTGTGTTATGTACTGAAACACTCTTTATTTCTGATGAGTCCAGGTAATTGTATGTGATGTCTGCCTAAGCAGAAACATTTTTCAAAGACGATTCATAGAAGAGTGTCATGTATGTATGTATTTTAAAGAGTATTTGGCTGACTAGTAGAAGAAGAAACTATTAAAATAGATAACAGGAAACATTCAGCTGTTTTGCTTGTCTTTTTGGTACTCTATTACTGGAATGTAGGGAATGGTTCCTGGAAGAGAGGAGACAGATATGATTCTGAAGCCAAACAAGCCTTCGCTTCCCTCAACACAGTGACCCTGCTGCGGACTGTCAAGCCGGAATTTGAGAGCTTCTCAATAGAAATGATGAGATCTGTCAACAGTGCAGGTGTTCTGGATCAATACAGTAGAGACAATGTACGTAAACTCCATCACATTGTACTCATGCAACCAGGGGTGCTGCTAGAGATATTGGGCCCTCAACCCAGATCAATTCGATTATGTTCCAAATTTGTTACGCCCCCCCTCGTAACTTCCTCCCTTTACAGAGCCCTTGCTTACAGAACTCTTACAGGCTCGTTTGCAAAGTTTTATTTTTTTGATATTTATACATCATTACTGTCTCCTGCTCTGGATGTTCATAGATGACCCTGACCAGGATAAACAGTTAGAAGATGGATGGATGGATGGATGGCAATAAGGTTTTATTTTGCAAGAAACAGAAAAAAACTAAATATCAAATTACTAAATTTGACATATAATAAAATTATTAAAGTCATACGTGATTTGGTGCAAAAATCAAATGTACTATCATTCAACACATTATACCAAGTTGAGCTAAATTGTACCCTTTAGATTTAACACCATGTTTTTCTTCCAGAATATATAGTTGCAGTGAACCTATTGACATTGTGGTGGAAATAAAATACACAAAACAACTAAGTAACAGCACACAGTTCATGCTTCTTAGTTTGGCTAAATATCCATCCATCCATTTTCTGAAACTGCTTAATCCTAACTGGGGTCATGGGGGGGGACTGGAGCCTATCCTGGGAACAATGGTTACAGGTGGGAACCAACCCTGAGCAGTCGCCAACACACCACAGGGTGCACACACTCATACAACTAGAGGGCCAATTTAGACTCACCAATCAACCTATCCTACACACTTTTGGACAGTGGAAGGAAACTGGAGCCCCTGGTGAAAACCCACATAAACAGCATGCAAGCTCCATACAGAAAGGACCTGGGACCAAACCCAAGACCTTCTTGCTGTGAGGCAGCAGTGCTAACGACGGCGCCACTATGTCGCTCTTGGCTCGATATGTCAATTGATTGAAACTGAGTCCACAGTATATTCTCATATATGGAAAGCAATCCACAGGTATGTACATTGAGATTAAAATATAATTTGTAGTGGGATATTGGAGAACCTGCAGGAAACCTGACACTTATGGAGTTGGGGAAGGGACTGAAACCTGGGGCTCCTGCCACTGCGCCACCATCGACACGCCCATTTAAGGAATGTAATTTAAGAAATCATGAATTTATATATCATCTCACTTAACGGAAAAGTCTAACTGTATCTGCAAGACGGCATATATAACACAGTGCTCACTTCAGAATATTATTCCTTGTTCTTCTGATTTATCATCATGTGGTTACTCTGGAAACCTATAGTTGGCTTTAATAAGAATGTAGAATATGTCTCACTGAGAAGAATTTATAGTGGCATGCTTGGTATGTTTAAATATGCATTTCTGCGTTTAAGACCTATGGGACATAGCCCTGACTGCCTCAGTGGAACTCCTGGACCATATTTGTTGTATTTGCAATTTATAGGCACCCTTCTACCATCTGTCACACATTAGATGGAATAAGTCCAGAATAAACATTTTACAGGAGCCTTTTAATGTCTTGCACACAGAGTAAAGTCAACAGGAATTATTATGTAAGCAAACTTTTATGTAATAGTGAGCAGTTTTGCTTGTTGTACAAGGATTATATAAACTATTTCTTGTCAGCAAGCCCAGTTAGTTACTTTAAAGACTGATACAGAAAAAATTAACCAGTAATACATCATTCCATACCTTCCAGATGAATGTGTTTATGGAGGGATTCCATGATGCTTTACATCTCTACACTCTGGCCCTCCATGACATTATGAAGAATGGCTCAGACAAAAAGGATGGGAAACAAATTACACAAAACATGTGGAACCGAACTTTTGAAGGTATGATGTGAAAAAATGCCTCCTTTATTTTACCTTCTTGTTAATTCCACAATGCCTTCACTCAGAGAGCAGGTAAATTATGACAATTACATTACAGACCGAATGAAAGTTCACTGGTCACATTTTATGTATTTCCAGAACAACATGGACAATCATGCAATTGGCTAGAGAAACTAAAACAGCATTTTGTATTAAATAAAAAATTTTGGAAAGTGATGAAAAGTAGAGCATTTAGTTACTTTGTGGATAAACACTCGTTTTATATACTGTAGCTAGTTTAAATATATACAGATAATGTGCAGTGGAATGTTTTCACTGGTTGTGTTGTATAATTCCTATGAGGAGCTTCTTAGGTGTTGAAACATTTGACCCTGCTACGGAGTCGAATATGAATATTTACAGATATTTTTGTGTTTCAAATTGCAGTGTTACCAAAACTCACCAAAAGATGTTATATTCAATATTTTCCTCAAAACCTATGACAAATATTCAGGAAAACAGACTGAAATTTTTCGGTTGATGGAGGCCATGGCAACTAAAATGCATGGATATAATGGATTATCCTGTAATATTGATGTTGAAATGATGTTTGAATGATCGTCATGTTTGTGTAAAGCTATTATGTAATTTTTTCCCCAGTGTGCCAGCTTAGCCATCTCAAAACCTCCCCTATAATCACCCCAGTCCCCCCCCGCCCAGGTATTTTATTCATAATCATTGAGATAAACCTACCAAGGAATCTCAGACACTGTTATTTCAGGGGTCATGGGCTGACATGTTCGGGAACCCATGCAATACACCAGTATATCTTTTGACTCCACCACTACCCCCACCTTGTTTGGCTAAACAATACCTAAGTTAGGTTAATTAATTAATTCAGCTGGTGTTGAAATAATACATACAAGGAATGGCTGAGGTGCCCCTGAGGAGAGGTTTGGGAACCAAAGTGTTATTCTGTATTCATCTAGCTGCCCACCAAGGTATCAGCAACTTTCTGGAGAACAGAAAAAGAATCTAGTGTTTTTTTGTGTTACTGTTCATTTGAATATGTTCTAATGACAATTTTTATTGTTTTCTGTGGAAATATACATTTACTACCAAGATAAATTCCCTTAAACATTTTCTTTGACTGTCTAAAATTTTTGTACAGTACCATATATTTTGTCATTCTTGGTCCAGGCATTGCAGGACAGGTCTCTATAGATTCCAATGGCGATAGAAACGGGGATTTCTCAGTGATGACCATGATGGACCCTGAGGACGGCACCTACAAGGTGAGAAATGGCTTCAGCCTGTTAACATATAGTTCAAGCAGAAACCGTACAGAAGCTTACCTTCTAATGAATACAAACAAATGGTACTATTTTCTAATCATTTTGTAAAGAGAATTTCCAGGTTATACATTTTAAAACTTCTTTATAATGATGTACCTTCATAGTAAATTTATTTTCATACTATATTGGCATAAATTACAGCCTTATCCTTCTGCTCACATTTAAATATATGTAACTTAAACGCATGCAGTATCACAGTATGTGTCAATTTTTGCTTCTATAATTAATACAGTTTACTATCCCTTGTATTTTTCAGGCTGTTTTGAACTATTTTGGTGCCAATGGGAGTTTGCAGATGCTGCCTGGATTCAGTAGCAATCGATTTACCTTGACAGAAAGATATGAAACTCCAAACCCAGACAAATCATGTATAAAATTAACTGTTATTTCGTTTTCTGTTCAAGTCTCACAGTGGAAAGCATTTGTATATAAGAACTTAGCTTACATTCTTTTGAACCCCACCCTACAGAGGCAATAGGATTAATGGAAATATAATAATATTTCCATTCCATATAATATATGTAATATATATTTTGAAGGGAGGTGGTGTTGCAGTATACGTAAATGAAAACTTGCAGGCAAGGGAACTCACTGATAAAAATAAAAGTACAG
>JAODLD010000124.1:11543748-11577648 GCA_026781065.1 Mormyrops boulengeri
GCCCGCCCGCCAGCCAGCCAGCCAGCCAGCCAGCCAATAATTAAAACCGACCAATACAACCCCATGGACCCCCCTAAATGAGTGGAGACCTCACCCCAACTCCAAATGTCCAACCGAAAGTTACGCCCTTGGATACAGGTGTGTTAAAACTGTGCCTCAGCATGTGTGTCCTATCAGCTTTATCTGGGATTTCCTACATCACGTTACAATTTAAAGTTACGTTTTTAATAGACTATTACTTATACACCAGGGCATCAACATTATACACAATTCCGATCCTAGAGAGCAGCAGAATATTGTAATGCCGGCGACATGGCTCAGTAGAGCCCAGTAAGTGCGCTGAGCAGGCTGGGAATATTGTAAATAGCACCTTTTTGGTGCAAATGTAAATATTTGTATTGTATTCCCTATTGTCGCGTGTGTCTTTGCGTGTTATATGTGAGCCCTGTCTGATCCTCGCATGTCTTTAGTTGGTGTATAAATTACCCACCTTGAGTGTACCTTACAGTCCAGCGTCAGACCTGCTTGTGTTTCGTGTCAGCTGTTATTTAGGTTAATCCCCTTAAGATTGAAATATAATGGTGTTTCTTTCCAAGCAGGTCTTCTAGTTTTCTGTCGTGGCGTGACGCTGCAGTATTTTTCCCCATTAGCTACCTGCAAGTGTCCTGTGCAGTGTATGGAGACCGCTGGAAGCTATGGGGGTATGGCAGGGAATGACACCGAATGGGGCACCAGCCCATTGCAGGTCACACACTCTCCATTCACACACATGCACACCTACTGACAATCAATCTGCCAACTACAGCTCACCTTAGCATGTTTGTGGATCGTGAGGGTACACCAGAGTATCCAGAAGAATACGACATGGAGTAGAACATGCATCATGCTATCACAGAGGCTTAAAGAGCTTAAGGCAGCAGTGCTAACCACTGTGCCACCATGTTGTCCCTAAGGTAGCTCTTTCTCTTTTAATAATTTTGAACACCTGGAATACCAGTCGAGGTGTTTTCCTGTCTAAATTTTGGGGTGATTCCCATGAAACCATCAACCTCATTTCCAAAACCTCTGTATCATTACTGCAAAAGTGTCCATTTAATGTTAATTTAATAAATAAAAAATCAGTACTTTGCTTTTAAATGCATGTGTTGAATCTATATGTTGTGTTCCTTGGGGTTTGGCACATGATATAAAAAATATATCAAGTTTCAGTGAAATATAAAAAATATTAGGTTGTAGATTCCAGAAGGTGTTGCGGTAATGACAGAAATCGGTCAAATCTAATAAAAGTGTTAATTTAAAAATATACATTATTTCAGAGTTTCAAGTAACCGAGCGTGACTGTTAGTGAGCAAGTCTGTTAATAAGCCGTTTTTAAAAATATGAAAATGTATTGGCTTTCTTAATGGTTTTGATGTTTGCAGACTGTTTTGGGAAATGTTAAAAAACATGTCAAATTTTCTGTAAATGATTTAAACGTACCCTAACAAAAACTTCAAACCTGGTTACTAATATAATTTATACATTTATTTATTATTTATTAAAAAATGTCATTTGTTCACGCGAGTCTTTTTAAGTACAGTACTTCATGTTTGAAATCTTCTAAACCAAGATTTCATGAGAATCACCCTTTTACTTGAATAGATAAATTAAGCCATTCAGAATCCTATTTATAATTTTGCAACTGTAAAAATAAATCCAGCAGGTCTCATCAGATGGGGCTCATTCCATGAATCAGGTTTATCAACAATCTATGTTACATTTTTTAAAAAGTAATGTTGTCATTTTAGAAACCTAACATCCAATGTTTTGCACTTTTTAAAATGATCATTAATCCCCCCTTTTGTCATTTGCCATTCGTATGGCGCACCTTGGTCCCACTTGATATAAGTATTCTGCTTGGAGTTGGTTGTAGGCCTCACCATGACCCATTATTGGATAAGTGGCTATAAGATGGATGGATAGTGTTTGTAAATGAGGGAACTACATTGCAGCTTACTTGGGAGGCCAAGGAACTCTGATTAAATTAATATGTAAATCTAAACTGTAATGTAAAAGGAGTAAACATCCATCCATCTTTCAACTGTATATCCAGCTGTTTATTCTCTGCTAGCCTGATGCCTCTTCACGTTCCATGAATATTCTTAAGTTGCAGTTCTGGTCCTTGAATAGTCTTATCAAGTTCTTGCTTTGTTAGAAGTTCTTCCGTAGCTCCAGAACTACAAACACTTGTACATGCGCATTGGCCTTCCATACATACAGACATCCAGAGATACTGCACCATATGCCCTGTGTGTCCAAAACCCGCAACATCCACAGATTAGATCGAGCACTTTTGCCGGTTTTTCTGGTTTCTGCCAGATTGCCATGGACATTGTGGGTCCCCTTGTGAGGAGCAGCCATGGTCACCAGTATATCTTCGTTGTGTATGACTATGGAACTTGCTTCTCAGAAGCCTTCCCAGTGTGCACCATCAGCTCACCCACGGTTCTCCATGATTTGGTCCAGTTATTCTCCAGGCATTCATTAGAAGCTCAGCCTAGCTGCACTTATGCTTAGTTGGCAGGCATGTATGTGCTATTTGCCTCATTTGTGTATCGCACAAAAGTGTCTGCTAAATATGTAACTGTAAATGCATCCAGTGCAGGGTCTTGGAGGACTTGTGACCTGTTTATTAAATATGCCTGTTATTACTATTTATATTTTATTGTGTGCCAAGACGAATTATTTACCTTATGTACTTTGGACAGGGCTGCTCTTGGGACTGAACCAGCAAACTCCTATATCAAATCTACGTGCATAACAACCATGCAGTGTGCTAACCTAAATATCTATGTTGTATCACATTGAACTTCAAGCCCAAGGGCGTAGATTTGGGTATGGATGATAGAGACATGTCCCTACCAATACTGTGGAAGTACCCATGTGTGTGTTTAGAGGGATGACGGGTTGCCAGTTGTTTTGGTCCCTACCAGTGTTGAAACCAAACCTACGCACTTATTTGAGTCTATCTATGGCAGCAGAAGGTGTGGGATGCTCAGGACAGGATACCAGTCTATAGCAGGGCACATACATTCACATGCTCATACACATGAAACCCAGGTAGCATAGGGAGATCATCCAATTCTACATACACACAAGGGAGAAGGGATTCAGACCCCCCAGCTATGGTGATGTTAGCTGCCAGTGCCGCCACTGAGCCACCGGGCTGGCCCAACCAAAATATGTAAAATAGAATTATTTTACCTTTATTGCATCACTGACAATTTTATTCAATATACATATAATTCATTATGTTGTATACATATTATTAATTTATATACCAGGGTATTTTACTTAAAGAATTGTGTCGGATTTATTGAATTGCAGAAGCACCCACTCTGGGCCAAAAATTGCATTAGCCATATCCACCCTTCAGATTACTATGAGTCTAATTAGCCTTTTTATTAAGTCATTTTGTTTCATTCTACCAGTATTTTATATTGTATTTTACCATACAAGCGTGTACGTTATAAGTCACATTTAAAACGTATTTGCAGTTACATTTTGTATTTTTACTGGGTGAATTTACCCCCATAAAACTAAATAGCTGATTATCTTCATAGTGTTATTAAATAGAAAATATATACTGAGGATAGTTAATACAGCTGGTCAGGGGGCTCACGTCAATTTTCTGGAGCTACAACTGCTTCTAGACTCTATTAAATGCAATCATTTTATCATCAATACCTTTACTCTTCCGATGAGAGAGTTGCAATTGAAGTGATGAAAGGTATCATAGACATGAATTGCACAAGTGTCAGGCCACAGATGAAGATCAGTGGTTTCCATGGTAACACCACCAAATAAGCATTTAAAACACTGCAAACAGCAAAGTATGTCTTAAACAATGCATATCTACTGACAGAAACTTCGCGATGGCTATTAAAACTTAAGATATAATTAATCAGATAATAAACTTAATAACAGGGGTGAACACTATGGCAAATTCATCCATCCATCCATTTTTTATTAAAGTCACAGGGGTCTGGAGCCTGTCACAGAAACTATAGGTGTAAGGCAGTGAATAACCCAGGACAGGGCACCAATCCATCACAGGGCACACACACCATATACACCTATGGACAATTTAGTAACTCCAATTCACCTCAGCATGTTTCTGAACTGTGGGTAGAAACTGGACTATGCAGATGAAACACCACAACAACATGGAGAGAACATGCAAACTCCACACACATGAAGCCATGGCAGATATTTGAACCCTGGTCCCTAGAGGTGGAGTGGTGGAAAGTTCAGGTCCAGAAAGTACAAATCCAGACCAAGGTGTTTGTTCAACTACCCTGCTGAGTATAAAGAGTCACAGTCACAGAGTACTCAACTGGCTGGATGACTGAAACAAATCCTTTGTTTGAACCTGAAATTTCCACCTCTGTAGAGTGTGAAGCCCCAGTGCTAAACATTGCACCACCACATCACCCACCATGGTAAATTGTGATGGACATTTTGATGAAAATGCAATTTTTACCACAGACACAGTATTTAAAAACAGCTTACGTAGCTGCTTTTTAATCAAAACATTTTGCCACAGACACAAACGAGTCTTGTAACAGACACATCTGCCTGCGTATTGACAGGTTGATGATCCCTGGTTAGTAGTAGGTTTGAAATTAAGTCGACGCAGAACCTGTGGGCTTGAGAAGGAGTGGGAAAATGGTATGATTTAATTATGGAGAAACCTGAATGTACTGTATATGCTGTCATGTTATAATGGAAATTCAGAAACAACTCCTAGTTAGCTGCAGTAGTTGTGTCAAAATATGTGAAAATTGCATTTTCATCAAAATGTATGTCTTTACATGGGTAAAGATGACACATAGCTTATCAAAGTTTTGGAGAAGAGGCAGAAGGCAGCTACAAGGAATATTGGTCACACTAATACAAAGAGGATTACTTGCCTAAACCAGGGACCTGCTGGTTTGCACAGTCACCAGGGCAGAGAGTATGCTAAGTGAATGGACAGAAGAGGCACCATGCCCACAGACTGGCAGGCCTGCTCGGGTGGGGGTCAGAGCTGGGTGGATGGACAGAGGAGGCACCGTGCCCAGAGACTGGCAGGCCTGCTCGGGTGGGGTCAGAGCTGGGTGGATGGACTGAGGAGGCACCGTGCCCACAGACTGGCAGGCCTGCTCGGGTGGGGTCAGAGCTGGGTGGAAGGACTGAGGAGGCACCGTGCCCACAGACTGGCAGGCCTGCTCGGGTGGGGTCAGAGCTGGGTGGATGGACAGAGGAGGCACCGTGCCCACAGACTGGCAGGCCTGCTTGGGTGGGGTTAGAGCTGGGTGGTATGACTGTGCTTCAGCCATCCATGTATATTTCAAGTAAGTACTCTGGGGTTCAGGCACCTCCTGGTGAGGCCATGTGGTTTCTTCCGGGTTCTCTGGTTACCCTGCACAGTCCAAAAACTTGCTAAGGTTAATTGGAATTGCCAAATTCCCCATACGTATGAATGGGGCGTGTGCCCTGTGATGGATTGGCACCCCATCCTGGGTAATTGCATGGGAATCCTGATAATTCCCATGCAATTTTTCCACCCACAACTTGGGGTTAATGAAATAGAAAATGTATACAGCAGCTTAAAAAACATACTGAGAGCAAAAGACACTAATGTTTGTGTAAAATAATAGACTGAAGAGTGAGGTGATGTAAAAGGCTGGGACTGTAGGTATTCTTAGCAGGGGCCTCAACAGGTGCAATAGTGGACAGGGCAGTCTAGGTTTCTGTCTAATCTACATATCAGGCTACACGTAGCGTGACGGTCTGCTGTATCAAATGACCAACAGAATCCAACCAGGCATTTCCCCTCCTAAACTGAGTAAAGGAGCTGCTAATATTCAACGAGCAGTTAGCCATAGCCTTAGCATTAGGATTATTGGATATTTGAGTGCTGATCCATCTGTGGTATTGCATTGTGGGTGCTGTCTATGGTATTGCACCAGAAACAAACAGGAGGTAAAAAGCAGAATATTTCCCTTCCTCCCTGACATGATGAAAGGCCTGTTTAGATGTGTGACCATGGCCTATCAATGCAGTACTGGTGGTAAAGTACTGTTGCAATAAGATAACCCACACGACTACACCTAGAAGTTGCACAAAGGTGGAACAGGCTTCCCTTGAGCAATTTGTGTAATTCTGTGTACAGATTCATTTTTAAGTAATTTTATCTAACTTCTGTTTTATATTTTGTTATTAGACCTTTTTATATTGCAGGGAGTAGACTGACTTTTGCAACAAGGCAATAACATCACTAAAATGTAGATATTTTCTACACATGAAACTCTGCGATTCTGCTTAAGGAATGAAAGCCCAATCGCATGCAGTCTTTAAAAATAGTATGCATTGTTGCTTGCTAGCTACAAAGTCAGCCGCTTTCCGATGTAATCTGTGGTGCTTAGATTGTGTCTCTGTAAATCATTTATGACGTGGAGTCTAGAGGAAAGAGCACAATTAAAGCAAATTAGTATTAGCTCTTTCATTATAAACTCAAAGCGGTGATTAGTTAAATATGAACCTCTATAAAGATATTCTTAGCATATTTGACTTGTATTTTCACTATGGTTTGAAATCTTGGGGTTCACACTTTGACAAATCCTGAAGAAATGAAGGTCGATGTTTAGAAATGCTAAATTACTCGATCATGAAAACCAAGACCACCAGCCTCAGTAAAAGGCAACAGGGGAATGTAATCACACTCAAGGAGGTATGAATAGTGACATGAACAGCTGCTTCATGCACGCACATATAATTACTGAGGTAAAAAATAAATGACTTTAAAAGAACTATTAAAAGAAGTATATATGCACGGGACAACATAAACTTCTGTTAATATCTTTGAATCATTTAAATCTTTCAATCACTATAAAAACATTTGTACATATGAAAAAAATGTGCAATTTAAAATTTACTATGATAAAGTACTTTTGTAAAATTGAGCATTATATATTAAATGCAAACAGATCCTTTATAACGTAATATCTGTTTTCATTCATACTGTATAGTCTGCTACAGTTTTGATCTGGGGTTTGCCTTTTAATTAAATTGTTTTCTCTTTTATGTTAAATATTTCTTAATTTGGAAATTATCTTGTTTTTATAACCACGTTTAATTAAGGGAGGATACTAAAGGCGGCAACTGTATCATATGAAGCTTCAAGAACCTTTCGTCCTTGAAGAAAAACGCTTCTTCTCCCTTAAAAACTACAAGTCCCTATTATCACGTCGCTTGTGCGCATGTGAGTTCGAGGCTATTTCCTGGTATGACCTTCTAATATAAATCGGAAGGGTGAGGAGTCAGAGTTCGTCAGAGAACAGGAACCCAATGATTCCCATATGCCCAGTAGTATCCTTCACCTATGGTGAGAAAATAAGAACAAAAATATGTTTTCGAGCGCGATGGAGGTCTAGAGTATCACCAACGATTTCTGAGATTATTATACGGAGAATGACGGGGCTGATCTGGTTTTGGGCGCTTCATCTGGGCGACTGTACCGAATCCAGTATTGTGCGAGGTGCGGCGGTTTACACGGTAAACGACGAGCGTTCATCCTCCATGTCTCTGTCTCTCTGCAGTGCCCAGCCGGCTAGGTGAAGATGCCAAAATGGCCACCGGCAACTACTTTGGATTTGCCCATGGTGGTGCCGCCGCTCAGTACAGGTATGGTGTAGCCGGGCATCGCTGAGCTTCGGCCGGTGTCTCTGCATAGGCTAAGGGATAGCGGCTAGCCCCCTGCTAGCTGGCTAGCTAGCTACTGCAGTTGTTGTTCATCGGTGGGGGGAGGACTGAAGGGGGGAGGGAGAGAGGGGGAGCCAGAGAGGAGGAGGAGTAGGGGGCATGTGAATGATTTGTTATGCTGTCCAACTATGCAGTACCGTGAGGCCAGTGTGGATTAAAGTGGCTGCTTTCAGAAGACATTCAAGAATAATCGCACATGGTTCAATTGTATAATATTACTAAAGATATTAAATATCCACCCAGGCTTACGGTAATTATTTTACAGCACAGACATTTCCTTTATAGGCTGTTAATAGACGTTAATAAGGTCGGTTTCTGTTTGTAACTAGTAAAGCACAAAGTTAACAACACATGTGTGCCTGGATTTAGGTATTTTTCGTGTGTGTATTCACGTCGGCTGTGTGTGTAGGATTATTTCATAAAGCGACTGGGTTTGAAATGGAGTGTGTGATCGCCGTGCAACAGTTCATTTCCAGTCAGAAAGCGGTCATTAAATACACCCCCCCCCCAAAAAAAAAATAAATAAAATAAGTAGCGAGTTGTTTGAGCCGCCCGATGACCGCGATGTCACCCTACTGGGGTCGGACGTCCGCGATTTCCCTGGGCAGCGTGGGTGCGATGAAATGTCGCATTATGACAATTAACGTGAGAGGCTGCAAAGCGACTGATTTCATTTGTATTTTTTTCCTCCGGAACGACCTTAAATGGTGCTTTCAGATGTGATGCTGGTATATCCTGTATATATTTGTGTGGCTTTGTTTTAAACTACCTTTAACTAACCTTCATCTTAAAACGTTTCGGTTTTGTGTGTGCTGCGTGATATATCACCTTTCAGAATGTGTAAGAAGCGGCAATGAGCTTTTTAATTAATTACGGTACAACAGAATCCTGTTTGTAGCACTACCGCGAGAAGTCAAATACACCACTATATTTTTTTCAGAGCGATTGTCCTTTATTTTAATTGTAGTTAAATTGTAATTTTGATTTTTGGTACACTTGAATTGGCACCTAAATACAATATTGTTGTTTAGTCTGGGAAGTTGCTTTTCATGGCCCTTGTAATTGCAATAGATTGGGTAGCATCCTTTTCACTGATGTGGTCATATATTTTCCTCTGACATTGTCATTTTACCTTTTACTAGAAAACATGAAATGCTGAAATGACAGGTCATGCTAATTATGATTAAAAGTATCTGCTAAATAAGTAAATGCAATTCATATACAGTGGTACCTCGGTATATGTCTTTAATCCGTTCCAGACCCTTGGACTTATACCAAACAGGACGTATACAATCAAATTTTTCCCATAAGAAATAAAGGGAAAATGATTAATCCGTTCCCATGAAGAAAAAACCCTGTTGTTATTGGCATATTATACATTGATGGGGTTGTATAAAATAATTTAAATACTGCTTAATACTAAAATACATAAATACAAAAGCAATAAGATGAAATAATTAAAAAGTGAGTTATAGCGCAGGTTGTTCACTGGATGTTAGCAACTGGCGTACTGATGCTTGTGGGCAGTCGTGACTTTGTCTCGAGAGGTAAACAAGGCGTCGTGTCTCATTTTGACCCATTCGATTTCTAGCACGCGAGTCGTATTCCAAACAAAGGTCGTATATCAAGCAAAATTTTTCACGTCCAAAAAGGACGTATACCAAGTTGGACTTATTCCAAAGCGGACGTATACCGAGGTACCACTGTATTCGTTGTATTCTGCAATGCAAATTGTTTCCTGCAAGATCAATATTACAAAAGAACCTGTGGTTTTCCGCTGAAAACGCTTTGGTAAAAAAATTAAGGATTAATTATGTTCACTGTAAATTTTGTATTTTGACATAATCGTTTGCCTTGCTTTGTGAACCCTTTCCCTCCCCCTCCTGACATGACAGTCAGCAGCCAGCCGCTGGGATAGCTTACACGCACCCCACCACGGTGGCCAGCTACACCATCCACCAGGCCCCGGTGGCAGCTCACACTGTGGCGGCCGCCTACGCCCCCACTGCTGCCACCGTAGCTGTGGCCCGGCCGGCTCCGGTCGCCGTGGCGGCAGCTGCCACAGCCGCAGCCTACGGGGGCTACCAGCCGGCTCATGCAGCCACCGACTACAGCTACGCACAGAGGCAGCCGGAGGCCCCCCCCCCGCCCCCTCCTGTCACCTCGCAGAACTACCAGGTATCCTGTTACTCATCTGCATGCAGAGAAAGGCATCTGGCCCTGAACGCCCTGCCTTTTGTGTTTGTGCTCTGCCTGCTGGTTCAAATTTGAGCAAACGATACCCACATATTAGTAGTCTTATTGTTGCTTGTATTGTGCTAAATGTCACCTGAAGGACCGTTGCTATACCAATAAATCTTGCTCCCTCTCTGTTGCTGCAAATGCAGTTTTTCATGGTGGCTGAGCTTGGCTTAGCCTGTGAAACTGCCAGTCTTTCTTTCTTTGCCTCTGTCTCTTTCTCTGTCTGACTGTCTTTCTATTTCTGTCTGTCCATCCTCCTATTAAAAACTATATACAGACGTTCCTCTACTTACGAACTTTCAACTTATGAACTTTCAGACATACGAACGAAGAGGACTAAGTCCAGATTGTGTTCATTGGGCTCCCATTTCCGGTCCGCAACATGAATTTTTTTTCTTCTGTGCGCCAGTTCCTCCTAGTACGACTTCTGGCCGCTACTCCCACCGCGCAGCAGTGTAGCGTGCGTACTCCCAGCATCCTAGTTCTTAGTACTTGCGTATACCCTTAAAATGATGTTGAATAACGACTTACGAACATTTCAGGTTGTGAACGGCCATTTGGAATGTATCTCGTTCATAAGTAGAGGAGCGTCTGTAGTCTGTTGGACTGGCAGGAAGCCAAGCCTTCCCTTTGAACGCATGCTGTCTCTATTAATAGTGCCTATGTTGAATTGCTGTGTCAGTGTCCTGTACAAGGCTGTGCTTCCTTTGATTGTAGGACTCCTATTCATACGTGCGGTCCACAGCGCCAGCTGTAGCTTATGATGGTAAACAGTACTACCAGCAGCCTGCTGCTACAGCAGCCGTGGCCGCTGCCACCGCTCAGCCGCAACCCACTGTGGCCGAAACCTACTATCAGACAGGTATGCTTGCGATGCGCCCAAGAACCAACTTGGAGGGAGGGCCTGCAAAGTCAGTGCCCCTTTCCCTATGTGTGAGATGATATTTGTGCAAGCTCTGGAAAATGGGCAGACTTGGTATTAACATGTAAACTGCATGTGTCTTTATTGTGGCTGTGTGTTTGCTGCCTTTGTCTGGTTACTGATGCTAGTTTGACTGGATTGCATGTGTTTATTGCAGTTTAAGCTGAAATGTATTGGGTTAAGTTTTGTATTGATAGACCTTAAGACAAATCCTGCAGTAATGCTGAATCTGTATTGGATTATGTCCAATTTTAAGCTGAAATATTTTTAAATCACTGACTCACACTGCCAGTGATATGTTTTCTGACAGCATTACTTCTATTAGGGTTTCTGTTGTAGTAACACAGGTTAAAATACGTTTAATTATATGAGGATCTGCTTTTATGGTGTTAAGTCAGCAACTCTATTTTGTCATTCCATCCATTTTCATGGATCCTATGGGATGATATTGCACGGCTTCAGGACTGCAGTGCAACCCACAAGACCTACAAATAAAGAGGCTATATGTACTCTGTGTGTGTGTGTGTGTGTGTGTGTGTGTGTGTGTATATATGTGTAGCTACTACAGGGCTACACAGAGTGTGCCTTCAGTCCACGTTGACATTGGTGCGTGTGTGTGTTTGCCCGTGTGTGAGTGATTAAATTTGTAGAATACTACTGAAAAGTAATCTCACCATTTAGTTTCATATACAGTGGTGTGTTTCAGCATTTTCTCATCTGATTTGCTTTAGCTCCCAAAACTGGGTACAGCCAGGGGGCCACACAGTACACGCAGACCCAGCAAACCCGTCAGGTCACTGCCATAAAGCCAGCCATCCCCAGTCCTGCCACATCCACCTTCTCCATCTACCCCGTCTCGTCTACGGTGCAGCCGGCGGCGGCGGCGGCTGCAGCGACGGTGGTGCCCTCCTACTCCCACCAGAGTCCCACCTACAGCACCACTGCGGTCACATACTCCGGTGAGCGATTCTGGGCCGTCTTCCCTGAAAGTGCATGTCTGCCATCCTCAGGTGTTTGCTAGTTGTAGCTGCTGGTTAATTATTTGTAGCGAGTGTGTCAGGCATTGTTGAGGTCATATCGTAGTAGCAAGTCATTCTATCTTCATCAGCATTTTCAGTTATTATACAAGTATTACTTTATTACTGGGGTATTATAGAGTGACCAGATAATCCATGTCAGGGAAGACACTTTGAGCTACTTCAGGATTTAAAAACTTTAAAACTGAAAGGCTCCAGTGCTTGGTTAAAGAGTTCAATTTTTCTTGTGCTTTTGACTGGTTTGTTTCCATGATTGAAAGATTACAGGACACTGACCAATCGACACACAGGAACAACTTGGTGCTTTAGTGAAATCCAGGTCCTTTAAATTGAAATGTTGGTCGAACAACATCTTGGTCTGGATTTTTAGTTTCTGGTACTGAACCATCCACCTGTGCCGCCCTGCTGCAGGCACGTCGTACTCCGGCTACGAGGCCGCCGTCTACTCGGCCGCCTCTTCCTACTACCAGCAGCAGCAGCAGAAACAGGCGGTGGCGGCGGTGGCAGCCACGGCGGCCTGGACAGGCAGTACCTTCACCAAGAAGCCGCCCTTCCAGAACAAGCAGCTGAAGCCCAAACAGCCGCCGAAGCCACCACAGATCCACTACTGCGACGTCTGCAAGATCAGCTGCGCAGGACCGCAGGTGCTGCAGTAACCCATGATGACGCTACAGAAGACATGGTCTTGCATGATGAGGAGCATTCTATTCTTAATTTTTTTTGACCTTCCTCCCATGCTAAAAATGGATGTTTTCACAACAGGCTCACTATTCGTCATGAGGGCTGCCATCCGTTTCTAGTCTAAATTAAACGGTAAACTAAACTGTCACTCTGTCTGAACTTCAGACGTACAAGGAGCACCTGGAAGGTCAGAAGCACAAGAAGAAGGAGGCGGCTCTGAAGGTGTCTCAGAGCAGCAGCGCTGGAGGTGCCGGAGGAAACGGACCGGCGCGTGGCACCCAGAACCAGCTGCGCTGCGAGCTGTGCGACGTCTCCTGCACCGGGGCGGACGCCTATGCGGCTCATATCCGCGGGGCCAAGCACCAGAAGGTACCGCTGGTACTACCGTAACCATGGCTACCGTGTCACATGCTAAAAGGTAGTGTGGCCGAGCCCCTTTACGAGCCGACTTGTCCCCCCCGATTTTACAGGTAGTTAAGCTTCACACAAAGCTTGGCAAGCCCATTCCTTCCACCGAGCCCAGTGTCGTGACACAGACGTCGGCGGCCACCGCGGTGGCCCCCAGTAAACCGCCCAGTTCCACCATGAGCAGTGTGACCAGCAGCAGCAGTTTGGTCACTCCCGCGTCTTCGTACCTGAAGCCTGTCAGCATCATGGGCAGCACTGGGACACTGGCTGCTCTGGCTAAGGGCCCCGCCCCCATCACTTTACCCACAAATGCCACCGCAGTCAAGAAGGTCAACACACCCAAAATCAACTTTGTTGGTGAGTCAGCCTTATAATTGAGAGGGTGCTGGTGTACCCTTTGCATCTGTGGTTTAAAAAAAAAAAAAAAAAAGCCAGAAAATGGTAGACGACTCTGCATTAAGCTTTCAAAATGAACAGGGCTCTAGGTCTTTTCTGAAACCTCTGTTCAAATTTAGATACTGTGACTACAGCTGATTTTGTTTTAGAAAAGGAGCTTAATGTCAGCACTTAGTCTTCCGGTACAGGTGGTCCAATAGTGTCACAGATGCTGTTCTGCATGTGCAGGCTGAAATGTGAAACAGTACAACGGTGTGCGCCGGGTATCATCAAGAAGTGGGAATGATTGCTGTGCATTGTCATGTACACTGTTTATATTCACCAGTTTTATCGACTTATGATGCAGGTGGAAATAAACTACAAACTGCCACAGTGAAGGCGGACGAAGCCAAAACCGAGCTGGCGAAGGCAGCGCAGCCGGTGCTGGCGGCCCCAACGCCGGAGGTGAAAGTGGAGACCGCGGCGGAGACGCTGGGGGCCCAGTCTGCCCTGGCTGCCCTGCAGAGCGACGTCCAGCCAGTGGGTCACGATTATGTGGAAGAGGTAACTAACCTCCTGGAGGACATGCCAGATATAAACTGGATATTTATGCTGTCCATGCAGCGCGTAAGAATCTCATTTACGGAGGTCATTATGCTTATATTAGTCTGCTTTTGTTGTTTTCTGTTTATGACATCACTGAGCTGTAGCATCATTTCCCTGACCATTAGGCACAACCATAAGTGTTTTTAATATTGGGAGTTAATCATAGCTTAACCAATGTTCTCTCAGGTTTTTTTAAATCATATCTGCATTTCAGGTACGCAACGATGAAGGAAAAGTGATCCGCTTCCACTGCAAGCTGTGTGAATGCAGCTTTAATGACCCAAATGCTAAGGAGATGCATTTAAAGGGAAGGAGACACCGCCTTCAGTACAAGGTCAGTGTGCCCAAGTAGTACGGATGACGCTGGGCTAACTCAGAAACCCGGGACCTTTTACCAGTGTGTTACGTTACACTTACAAACGATGCTTTCACTTCGTTAACAAGCCTCCTTGGCATGGTGTACTGTGTAAGTGCGGCTGCAGTGGACGCTAGTCACTGTGGCATTGGGGATTCAGCGGATATTGCACACTTCTGCACGTGCCCGTGAAAAGGAAGCCAGAGGGAATTGAATGGCATGCGAAAGCAGCTGCTAAGTGGAGTGTGGAGGAAAGCCTGGGGATATTATGGAAATTATCTGTACAGTGCCAAATAACAGGAAACGCTAACTATTTTTAGTGTGAGATGTTGTTTAATTTGTATTTAACCGCACGTTTCTGTGGCTTTGCGTGCTTAACAGCTTGGTGAAGACGTCTTAAAGTTTAAACCATGTGACTGCTTTGAGTTCCCAATTTTTATTTAATATATTGCTTCCCGTCCAGAAAAAGGTAAACCCAGATCTGCAGGTGGAGGTAAAGCCTAGCATTCGTGCGAGGAAGATTCAGGAGGAGAAGATGAGGAAACAGATGCAGAAGGAGGAGTACTGGCGGAGGCGCGAGGAGGAGGAGCGCTGGAGGATGGAGATGAGGTGAAGGTGGCAGGCTTGATGTTAGATGCACGTCCAGCTTGGGAAACTCCTTCCGAATATTAGATATTCCAGGCAGTAACTCCGACGTCCTCTTGACCGGGATTGGCTGCTGCCATTTCTGCTGTAGAGTCCATATTAATTTTCAAAACAATCCCAGATTTGTTCTGTAAACCTACTAATGCGATATCAGATGTGGCTTCCGGGTCGTCATGGTAAATATTGCCCGTGCCCTCCAGACTTTCATTCAAACACAGTAGTAAGATGGTATGTGAAGTTTCTGGTTTGTCAGAAACTCCCCCCCTGCCCCCCCCGTAATATTTTTAGTATTTTCCTTCCCCCCCCCCCCCAAGGCCAGGACTAGTGGTTCCATAATGCTTTAAAAAATATGATGCTTTTTCCAGGCGCTATGAGGAAGACATGTACTGGCGGCGCATGGAGGAAGAGCAGCACCACTGGGATGAGCGGCGCAGGATTCCAGATGGAGGCTACCCCCAGGGCCCACCTGGGCCCCCTGGTCTGCTGGGAGTCAGGCCTGGCTTACCCATCCCCCAGCCGCAGGGACCAGTGGTCAGTACTCCTGGGTTTGGGGTCAGCGTGCATGGCAGGAAGGCGGCATGCAGTGAGACATTGTGAATGATTGGGTTATATGGCCATATAACAAAGAGGCTTGGTGATTCACATCTAGGATATGCTAGTACTGTAGTCTTAGCCAGTTGAAGAGAATTATCTTCATTCATTTTTTTTTTTTTTTACTTAACCACCAGCATGCCATCTTTGGATAATCGATACCTCTTTGAGTTATTTAACTAATTAAATCAATCGATTAATTGAGCTTGTAGTGAAATTGAAGGAATATGTGGAATGTCTGGGCTGCCCCTGAGGAGAGTTTTTTGGATCTGAAGCCAGCGGCTTACCTGGAAATTCTGGGTCCCCTGATAAAATGTCACCTTTGGCCCCCCTGCCAAATTTTGCATATAATTTTACGTATTCAAAGTCCCCTGTAAAGTACTGGGCCCCCTGAATCTGCCAGGGAATCCATGCCCCTACTGTATTCTTGCTTTTTTTCCTCTTCTGAGCAACTATACTCTTACTACCCAGACAGACTTAAACATTTCCATTGACTGACTATTGCACAGTTTTGTATCTGCGTATTGCTCAAATAGTTGGGCCACTTAATGTAATTCTGCAGAAGCCTGAACTGAAGTCTCAAGACCTTTTCAGTATGCTCTGTTTCAGTGTTCCCCGCAATCGTATAATAAGTTCCTTGTCAGGACAAAACTGTATGATCCAATGTGTCTTTCAGCCCCCCCGTCGGCCAGACTCCTCGGACGACCGCTATGTGATGACTAAGCATGCAGCCATCTATCCTGTAGAGGAGGAGCTACAGTCCATCCAAAAGATTGTGTCCATCACAGAGCGGGCGCTGAAACTGGTCTCTGACATCATCACCGATCAGGACAAGAGTAAGGATGAAGACAATGATAAAAAGGATGTCCAGAAGGACAGGTGAGTCACCCAGTGGCTACAAGGAACAATCAGGGGCATTTGTGTGCTTACCAGGAAATGGCTGAAAGATATAGGACCTCAGAGGGAGAGAATGTTTGGAGTAATACAGTATCAGCTTTGTTGCATATTTCTGTGAATAATTCCCTTAGGACATTGTTGAGATTGATTTTCTTACTAGTGCCATTTGCTGTCATTTATCTATTATATTTGGATTGTGTATTTTGCTAAGTGTCTTGGGTATTTATCAAGGCTGCCATGCTTTTTTTTTTCCATTTTTGCGGGGTTTATCATTATCTTGATATGCTCTCGCTTAGCATCCAGCACTGCCCTTTTGCATTTTGCACTGCAGTGTTCTCTGGTTCTTAACAGGCTCTATCTAGTTCCTGGAACTATATTGCTTCTGTTACTGGTTCCTCACTGGAAGCTTAGCCTAGCCATGCTTGCCTCTAGCTCCTTGCTTGTGTTGTGTTGTCCTAGGGCTCTGAAGGGGGTGATGAGAGTGGGAGTCCTGGCAAAAGGCCTTCTGCTTCGTGGAGACAAGAATGTCAACCTGGTCCTCCTCTGCTCTGAAAAGCCCACCAAGAACCTCTTAACTTGCATAGTGGAGCACCTCCCTAAACAGCTCACGGTGATTTGCTACTAAAAGAAAATGTTTGAATATCTTGAGACTGAGGTGGAAAATGTGCTTCTGGTGCATGATGTGTGTTGTAGAAAATGTGATACATTTAGCAAAATGGAAAGGTGTGGGTTTGGCTCTCAAAAGTTAGATGTTGAAATTGACCACGATGCCACTTGTCATCCCTTTTTGAAATCCTTCCTAAAGCTGGTAACGCCAGAGAAATATGAAGTGAAGGCATCTATCCAGGAGGCGGCCATCATCCTGACGTCCTGCGACGAGCCGAAGATGGAGGTGACCATCACGCTGACCTCGCCAATCATCCGTGAGGAGAATACTCGGGATGGAGGTTGGAAATGGCGTTGCTCTGTTTATGGCCTTCAAGGAATTAACTTCTAAGTGTTTGTTTTTAAAAAATACCCGATGAGCCAATTTGCTGGCACGGAACAGGCAGTAACTTGGGGGGGAGGGTTTACAATATAGCCCAAAAAGGGAGGGCGGCGGCATAATCATACTTTTTGTTTTTTCCCCATCAGCCATTTTTCCATTTAGATTAATTTCAGCTTCTCATGCCTTCAAAAGTCCTGGAATATAAAATGTGTGTATTATCCTTGGAATCATAAGATATAAAAATCAAAGTAATTCTGGGCAAGCTCATTTGGAGATATTAAACTGATGTGCAAGATATGCAGCGTCTCATAGGTCGCAGTCTAGGATCTCTGCCATGATGCTGCTTTAAGCCGTCAGGGTTTAATTTTTCTTTTAAATGCCAAGTGAATAATTTTGAAGGCAAAGCAGGCTTTATTCTGAAGCCATATGCGTTGGTGGCCACAGGCTGGGGGGGACATCATGATAAGTTCAGCTACACTCTTTGATGGGTTGCATAACCACTGCTTCTCATGCCTTAGAATGAAATCGACCAGTAGCGTCTAAAGTCTGCCATGCAATCTGATGGAATTAATTTGCACAGATGCCCCATGTTTCTTTTCCTTTGATTTGCAAATGTTCAGCACACAGCTAACATTTCTGTATAGCTTCAGAACCTCATGTGCCAGCAGAGAAGCTCTAGGGTGTACACGCTCTTTCTCTCTTTCTCTCTCTCTCTCTTTCTCTCTCACTCCCTTTTTCCCTCTTTCTCTGTAACACTTGCCAATGCTCTTAGCTTTTCAAAAAAAAAAAAAAAGTGATCCAACAAGCATGATCAGTGTTTGCATTGTGTAATCCTAGTTAGGACCCCAGGTAAGATTCACTTTTGTTTCCTGTGTCTCATTTAAATTCTAATTTCGCTGAGCTGAATGACAAACGGATCCTCCATTTCAAACACAGTCCTGCGGTGTGACTTTTTGAACCTTGGTTCATTACAGATGCCTTAAAAATGCTGGAACGCTTTGTTAAAGCACAAAAGGACTCTATATATTGTAGGGAACAGATGAAAGTCACTCTGTCTCAGAGGAAAATCCCCACAGGAAACAAATCTGTTTTGTCTGGTGAGAGACTCACCTTTTTGTGGTCCCCTGTGCCGAGATGAAAGTGCTCCCCTGAGGGAATATATGTACTCTCCCAGATCAAACCTCAGACCTATTCAACTGAAACTATTTTTTTGTTGGAGTAAATGAACAATGGGCATCAGTGCTCATCAAGTCATTTGGATGGGCCATATTTACTATTCAGTCCAGTAAAGTACATATCTCCAATCTCCAATGTTTATAGGCAAAACCTGTATCCTTGCTGCAGTTTTCAGTTTCTGAAAAACTAGGACTTCTCTGTAGTTAAGGGCTCTCCTGTGGCCATACGTCTGCTATGGGTATCTTGATATGGTTAATTACAGTGCTGCCATTTGTCTTCCTTTAAGACATTAAGTTTAAATACATGTTACTTGCAATCTGGATGTCATGGTAAAGCTCATCATACCATACATGGGGCCAATTTATATTTTATTCTGTACTTTTTAAGAATTAAGTTTTTTTTATTTCACTTATTTTAAGCCCTCATCCTATAGGATTTCCAGTTTCATTATTGTATTTAACACACATTAAATGGGCTTTAATGGCACCCGTGTTTGCTGTATCATGTGTGCAGTTAATTGCATAAAATAATTTGGTCTTAAGGGAACCATGAGTTGGCACATAAGTGACCATATCATTTATTCAGCATGGAATCTTAAAGTTTGGGTTTAGCAGTGCCCTTGACAGAATAAATGTATACATGTTGTTGGAATTAGTTGCTATATATTTATTCACACTTTTTATATATAGTGTACATGCATTTTCATTCTTCCACCTCTACACCATAAATGTCAGCTCTTCAATCCACAGTTTCTTCTTTCTCACCTCCATTTAGGTGGTAAAGAATCATCTCACTTTGAGAAGGGATTTAAACTTCAAAAGAAGAAAGCATATTTTCTTTTAGACAAGGCCGTTTGGATTTCAATTTCCATAGAATTTCTATAATGATATGAAATATGATTTTTGATAATGTGAGTCAATATCTATGTAGTGTTTAGTATATTTTATTGCAGCCTGCCCTGGATTTACGTTGCTAATTTATTGCTAAAAAAATGCAAATTGAAAAATTAGTTCCTTTCTTAAAAAAATATGTAATGTATTTCCAGCCCAACTCAAATGCACTGAACAGTTTTCTGCAAACATCACTAGGTCAATGGGGGGAAAAAAAACTTCAGCAACAATGAACAATTTGAAACTTTACTGTTCACAATTATTGTGCTGTGGTGCATAATACTTTTTACATATGTTTGGCTGAAACCATAATATAATTATCATAAGGCAATTGAAATTCTCTTATCAGAACTGTCCCAGTGAAAAAATGTAAACTGAATTACCGTAAATCATGGGATAGCTGTAATTTTTTAATTGATCACAGCCAAACTTTTTCATTTGTGGCTGCAAGGTCAGATAAAGTGTAATTTTGTTTGACATTTAATGAATATTCCAATGATTAATGCAAATTTACTTAACAACACCAAACATTAGGAGCAGACTAGTCAACAAGGAAATGGCATTGTGTCTAAACCAGGGTAAATTTTCTGTCCTAAGTGACTTGGGAAGTATCCTGGTAGTGCTCTCCTAGGAAAAGAACAACAGGAGCTGTTTGCCATTGCCTTAATCTTTTACAGTAATGGTTACCCATTTTTGTAGGCCTTGCTTTTTCAGTTAGTGTTTTGTGGATTGAAAAGTGAAAAGCTTGCTAACAGTCTGTAGGTGGAAGAAGAAAATGCTGTCGAAATGAACAAGCATTATAAACCCAAAAAAAGACTCGAAGCCAGTCAGAACCATGGGAAGCAAAGCGGCTGCGATTGTCATCTTGCCTGTTGGGTGTCCTTGGGGGAGTATCCGTAAGCTTCAGGGAGGAAGGCTTTGTGAACGGAATCTTTGGTTGAACCTGGGTTTATGGCAATCTGTGCAGAATGACTGTGGAGTTCAAAAACCAGCTGATGAGAGGTATGCATGCAGTGATGTCCTAACCGTTGCTGGGAGCTTGTCCCCTTCTTTCCAGCAAGAGCTGCTGTCTTCCTGTATCCGTAGCTTTATGAATCCAGTCCAAAGCCTTCTTGCATCATCTTCAACTACTTGTCTCCCATCAGAGGCTGCTGCCACGCCTTCGGAAGGATTTTTGACCAAGGTTTTCCCCAAACACTTTGCCACACCTGCCTTACATTGGGGTCCAAGCTGTTTTCCTCGTTTTTTTTATTTTATGTTCATGCTGTGACCATAATCCATACAAATTAGCCAGTGCCAATGAAACTCTTCTGAGTAATGTTGTCTTCAGCAACACCTGAGGTTTGATTTTAGGATTTTCGCTTCAGTTATGTGGACCTAAAATGTTCTTAAATGATCAACTAGACACCATTAAGTAAATCAGCCTTTTGACATCTTTGCAAATCCATATTACGCAAGACCATTTTAAACATGCATCATTTGTTTTGCTTGGAAACCATGTAGGAGTTTATTCAAAGCTGAGCATCAGAAAGAAAAATGAATCATTCACTTATGTATTTAGTCACGTCTTTTCCAAAGACTTATCAAATTGAAGCGTGATGTAGAATACAAAATCCAAGCAGGTGTTTCAGGGTTGAATTATGTATGTATAGCTGGGTATGCTTGGTATGTGTGGCAATGTGTTTATTTCTGAGAACGCGGCTTGCTGACCTGGTCAAACACCCATTCCTCACCACCCTTTGACAATTCGATCCATTTTTAGATATAACCTCGGGTTTGGTGAAAGACCCAGCGGACGTCTTGGACAGGCAAAAATGCCTTGACGCTCTGGCTGCTCTCCGCCACGCTAAGTGGTTCCAGGTTCGGAACATCATTTTACTTTCTTATTGTAGCCTTATGAGACACACATTTATTTTTTTATTTCATTTTGTAAGCAGCTTATACAAATTGTAAAATAAATCAAGGATGCCTACTGTAATTGTGTATTAGCCTGAAAAAATGTGAACTCTAGAAAGTTGTTTTCCGTTGCCTTTTTCTACACAATTTTTTTGCTGTACATATCAATGTGACGAGGCATCCTTGCATTTTGGATCTAATAGCTACACCCATATAATCCAGTCATTAGTTTAAAATCTCTACTCCATAAGGCTGCAGAGTAACTTGACATGTATGTCATCTATAAGAGCTTTCATGTTGAGCTTTGTACTTTTTTTGTGATTTATTTTTAATAGGGATTGTGAGAAAAGGAACATCTGATTAGTTTACTTGTGCAAGTATCACAGTAAAGTAAAGCAGATTTCCTTGCCTTCAGTCCCTGTGCTTTCCTTCTGAGCCTATGTAATTCCAAGTACTCGTTTGTGAACGATTTAAAACCGAGGTCAAGGTTTACAAGATGACTGGGGCTCCCTTGTGCAACTTGCAAACTTTGAACTCATACTAACTATGAGGTAAAATACTGCTGTGAATGGCAGCTGACCATAAGTAATGCCATATAACCTGAACCAGTCACAAGCTTCCATTGTGAACAGTAGTGTTGCACCTCTCCGGAAGCCCATTCCAGTACATGTCAGTGTTGTTTCGCCCTGTCACTAACTAAATTTGACTTCATTGCACTTAAGGCTAGAGCAAATGGACTTCAATCCTGCGTGATTATTATTCGCATTCTGCGTGATCTCTGTCAGCGTGTGCCCACTTGGTCTGCCTTTCCCAGCTGGGTGAGTAGGAGCTGCCATTGTGCTCTAGCTCTGGGAGGTCCTGTCTTTACAGTCCTCCTCTGCCGTCTCGAGTCTGATCTGCATTTTCTTTCCAAGCTTAAAAATATGACATTCCCTGTATGTGCTTTCAGTAAAATAATATGTATAAATGTATTTTAATGTGCTCTAAAACTAGACATGTCAGTAATTCTGCGTTATATTTATATCAGGGTTCATAGATCTTGCTTCACATGTATGTTTGAGTTTATACATTAGTTTAGCCTCTTGTAATATTATTATTCTCTGGAGGGTCGGGTGTTTTTCCTGTTTAACCTATAGCTACCCTTCATTTCTCATGTATTGTATGATAAAATATATATTGATATATTGGTCCCGGGGGGAATTCTATGCATATTCTTTTCACACCTACCATGACCTACTAAGGGAATGCATGTTTTTTTAAAATTTTTCTCTGTAGAACACAGTATATAGTAAAAATACAGGAAGTGTTATCTTATGGTGGAAAAACTTATCTTAAGAAAACACATCCGGCACTGTAGCTGAAGTTTCTAGTTAATTATGATGTTAACATGACTTGCCCCTCCCCCCAGGCAATGGAGCTGCTTGTTGAGAAGGCTATAAGCAGTGCATCTGGGCCCTTGAGTCCTGGAGATGCACTGCGGAGAGTCTTTGAATGTATTTCCTCTGGGATACTACTATCAGGTAAGACATGATGAATGGGCTGCTTAAAATCGATGCCCATTCTAATATGGCCCACATTTCTTTAGGGATTCCACACAGGATGACCAGCGTTTGTCCTCATGGTGGAATTGTATGCTGTGACTGCCCTGTAACTGACCTATATAACCGTCATGTATAAACATAGTGAAATTAGAACGTTACCTGGGAAGTAACAAGAGTATTGTAAAAAAGTTTGGTCAGTATGAGAAATTATGCATTCCTGTAACTGTGGGAAAGGATAAGATGCACTTTAAGTTGTATGCCCCAGCGGGAGCTTAACAGATTTGGACGTCTGTGAATAGGTGGTCCAGGATTGATAGACCCCTGTGAGAAGAACGCCACAGACACTCTGGCCACCATGTCTGAACAGCAGAGAGAGGACATTACCTCCAGCGCACAGGTGCCCCGGATTCCTCTACATACTTCCAGAGGTGGATTGTTCAGGTCCAGAAACAGACGAATCCAGGCCAAGGTTTTGTTTTAACCAACCAGCTGAGTACTCTGACTGTTGAAACAAAATCTTAGTCTGGATTTTTAATTTCTAGACGTGAACCACCCACCTCCGATTGATAGGGTCAGTTTATCTAGTTGAGTGCTTTGGCTTGAAAGGCTGCTTTTTCCCTTTTTTAAAATAGATTTTACTCTCTGGATATGAAGTTGAGTATAGTGTTACCATATTATTGTTTGCAGTTGCTTCAACACAATCTCTGCCCTTTAGGTTATTTTACATGGAATGGATGTTTTACTTGTAAGTTAAGAAAATGGATTGTGTTCTATGATATGGGTTTTATTCAAATCCTCTCATTCCATGGCAAAATTTTGCCTTCCAGCAGGGGCTGCTCTTGTGCTCGTTTTACTTTTTTCTCCTCCCCCTTTTTTTTTCCCCAGGTATTTCTATGTGAAATCCTCAGCTATGTTTTGCGCGACTTAACACCGTGTCCTCACCTTTCTGTAGTTCGCCCTGAGGCTTCTTGCCTTTCGCCAGATCCACAAGGTTCTGGGTATGGACCCACTTCCCCAGATGAATCCGCGCTTCAACGTCCGCAACAACCGCAAGAGGCGGAGGGACAACAGTGATGGAGTTGACGGCTTTGAGGGCGAAGGGAAGAAGGACAAGAAAGATTATGATAGCTACTAGGCATTCCCACACCACCGATGCTATTAAACACTAATATAAAATACATTGTATACATACCCATTTGTGTTTTTTTTTCTTTTCTCAAATATATTTTAGTTTTGTGACCTCTTTAGTGTAGTTGGTCTGACCTCAATTTTTCTTATAATTTTAAAAGCAGTTGTCAGACTGCTGCTAAACTGGGTATTACTGATGTCCTAAATGTCTGTGCTGTGCTGTACTGCTTGGCTTCAGAGTGAACTAGTCGGCCAGGCCTGTGGTCATCAAAGAAAAAGCAGGTTTCCCTGTCAGTGTCTGAAGTTGAATATTTATAATTATTATAGCTTCCTATGCTCTGCTAGTCTGTCAGAGGACATTGTCTGTAACACCCAAAATAAAAACTAGATTAATATATGAATCTGCTGTTCTAGGTATTCATTGAGAGGAACTTGCCACCTAGGTGCTCCCAAGCATATCATTTTAAACTAGTTACATTTAGGCTGTTGGAGATTGTCTAGCCTAAATAAAGCACAGTCTAGGACCATAGATATCTTTTCTAAGTGGTGTTATTTGAGTTGAGTTCATTCAAATAGAATAATGCAAACCCTGTATGGCTAATGTCTTGTGCTAAGGCTGGACTTGGAATGTGTTCATGTAAAGAGCTCATGCCAGATTGTCATGCTTTTGCAGGTTCTTGTGGCATTGTATTGAATTTTCAATGGTCACTCATTTTTTTGAATAGTTTAATGTTTATTCGACAATTTAATTAACCGTTTGTGTCATCAGTGCATGCCCCATACATTATGTATTTTCTTTTATTTAGGCATTTGTAATAATTTTAAACCTTGATTTAAATGCTTTATAGTATCTAAATCAAATGACAATGCAGTTGTGAATTTGTGGCAGTTGCATGCCACTTTAGTGTTTGTAATTGCTATTATAAGTATAGACCTTTATGCCTTTCATGCGGTCACTGTGGAAGTGTACTACTGCATTACAATGGGAATAATTTTTTTTTCCTTTGCGCATGTACCTGATGATGGAACTGCATAACAATTTTTGCACATCATTTATGCATTGTAAATGTGTTTAATGAAGACACCCTCAACCCATAGTGACCAGTGTTGAATAATACATTGCTTTGACTGGTGTTTAAATTGTGGTAAATGTAATTCTGCTTTACCGACAAAAGATTACAAGAAAGACCGTTCCCAGCTTTTATCAAAGCGCTAATAAAATAAGCCTCCTAGGTTGTTACATTTGAGCTGGTAATGGTGTTGCTGAAGTTCCTTGATGTTTTGTGCGAGAAGCTTAGAACTGCATTGCGCAGGGCTGATTACATCAATGAGTCTGGCATGTTACAAGGAGCACATGCTTTACCTTAAAGCAAATTGGTATTACAATATATAAATTCATTTTAATTGTATTTCAAAGAGTATTGTCAGTCCTGTGAATAGAACATGCTTTTTGGGGAAATTCTGGGGAATTGGTTACGTTAGGTTGAGATGGCTTACTCGGCTTTGATCTAAGGTATATTGAAGTCTGGATTTCAAGAAACATTTATGACCGTTTACCATCTGTGGTTCCTGAATTGAATTGTTTGGTTTCCTATTTCACTCAACGTTTGTTTTATTACTGTTCCATACTGAAATATGCTTATAATATGCATCTGCTGACACAATTTACATTAAATGAAAATTTATGCGCCATTGGATAGTCGACTTTGATAATGGCAGGGTAAACTTAATACATAGTGATAACAATGTAAACATTATCTTAGTATTATGTTGAAGTAGTAAAAAATCAAACATTTCTTCAGACTTAGGAAAATGAAGTCAAAGGAAATGTACACCTGAAGTAACTGACAATGATTTGGGAGCTGGGCTAGGAGGTTGTTCCTAATACTGAAAAGTCCTTCAGTCCGGTTCAGTGTCCTGGGGTGGGCTGACATCTTGTGCAGGGTGTACGCCAGGATTGTACCCTGAACTCCCTGACCTGGACGCCTATTGAAAGGTGGATGGATTGATGAATGCATGGACAGATAGTTCTGGTTCACTATCTTTTTCTGCTAGGGGGAGACAGAGTTCAGATCAATCCAGGTTAAATAAAATAGGTATATAACGTCGTTGCGCGTTATTTAATCTCCAACCGAAATGCCAGACATGGCCTATACTGCCACTTTTCGTTGTAAAATCGTTGGTGTAGGACGATAGACGAATGAATTGAAACAAATGTATTACATGCATTATTAAGATAATCGTGTGATATGTGAAACAAGCACTTCTGTCCAGTGTTAATCTTGATACACAAATTACATTCTGTGCTGTGTTTTGTTTTGCGGGTCTACGGGGAAACATTTAAATAACTGTTTTCCATTCGATTACTGGTTATATTTGGAAGTTACTTCCGTATTAATATTTATTTACATATATTAAGTAGCTTGGCGAGTGCGCACTTCAGGTTAGGCCTGGGCAGTGCTGTACGGTTTACTTCCTGTTTACACATCCACCTGCAAAATTAGGAAGTTTTCAAAGTGCCCGACATATCGGTGGAAAGACAGGTCGTCGACCAATGAAAATGCCCTGGTTAGTTTGGGCCCGCCTACCGTGAAGCTTGACAGTTCCAGGTTCGCGTGAAATTGCAGAAACGTTCGCGGAAGAAGCGATGTTTCACGAGCGGTCTGTGTTTCCAGCTTGTTCTTAAAAAGTAATTAACGCAGCTGCTTTCGAGATGTTTTCTCTAGGGAGTAACGGTGGAAAATATACAAAGCCTTCATTTGTTTCCTATGTTAATCCTGAGGTAAGTATGTTTCTAATTTAAATGCATATATTAAAGTGAAATACTTTCTGGTGCTTATACAGTCTAAATGTGAGCTAAGGTTAAACTAATTTCTTAATTAAAAGCTCTGCTTTTAACTGAATTATTAACGTATTTTTTAAAATAATAGTTAATGGCAAATAAAATTTACTGTTATATGTTTAATAAGTTGATGCAAACTCGATAATTTAATACAGTAGTTTGAAGTTAGTCCGGAAAATAACTATACAGAAAGAACATAATCGGATATAGCACTAGAAACATAATGGACATATGAAACAAGTATTTGTTTGACATTTCTGAAACAATTTGCTCTCATAATAATTAACGTGACCAACTTCCAATGAAACAACTCGTATCGATTAATCAAAGGTATATAATTGTGAAGAACAATTATGAAATCCTTTTGATAAAAGTATATTACTAAAAACAATTCTGTAGCTGCTCAGATCGGAGTACGGTATTTCACCGCGTATATTTTCCACAGTCCATCTTCGTTAAATCGAAGTCTCCATTACAATGAAGTGATTTTTTGAATTCTTTGCAAATAATCGTTTGATTTCGATTATAGAAAGAACAGTTCAACGGCTTCGTTGTCAATTATGAAGCTGTTTCAATGTGTACCTTGCTGGAGTATCAAGGGAAGGTCCGAGAATACATGCTCCTTGTGGAGTTATAATGAATGCGCTAGCTGTATATAAAATGTATATAAAATTCTCTTATTTTAAGTTGTTTGTGCAGATTAAACCAGTCCACTTTGGCCAGTAAAGTATTACCAAAGTCCTCCACAATTGTGAATGCAAAGTTTATTGTTTTCAAAGTTACGTGGGAAAAATGAGTAGGATTAGTTGTGGTAGGTAGGTTTAATAATAGATGATAATTTATTTTCCCCGAAAACGCTCCTGTACACTTCACGGGGGAACCCCTCTTTCAACCAGTCCAGTTTCTTCACTTCAACATCAGTAACAAAAGTTTTAGCAGCTCAAAAATTTCACAAGTGGTATTTCAACACTGTGCATAACCTCGGTACTAAAGCTGGCTGAGGTGGTTGAAATGTTTTTTTGTGCACAATGCACCCTAATATGAACCTTAACCTGAAGCTTCTGGTGAATGACTTGTAAGAACATTACCATGCACCACAAACTGTTGCTCTTTCCAGTTACCGTTGCTGCGATTGTTGACTTAAAGTGTTTTCCTATTTAATGTGCACCCTGTGCGCCGGTGGAATGCAGAATAATTCGGAACAGTTTACACATACTCCTCCGTTTTTAATTTTTACCCTGTAAGTACAGTGTCATGTATAAGATGCAGAACTCCAAGGTTTAACAATAGCCTGTGAACCTATGAACACCCGTTTCAGGCTAACGATTAACTCCACGCAGTATATATACTGACTATGCATTGTTTTTTTGTTTTTTTTTTTCCCTGCACTTCGACTTGCCTGTTTGTTCAGTTTCCCTGAAAGCCGTATGCAAACACTTCAACAATGATGTTTAGCAAGGACGCTAAATACGTTAAATCTACTTCCTCTTTTTAGCAGCAGTAGCCGTGTTAGTAAAAAAAAAAAACCGAGTCCAGTTTCAAAGTTGCAAGACTACAGAAACTTCACTGCGCTTGAGTTCTCGGTGTCTTTGTAGTTATTTTAATATGCATGCAGCTCAGCTTTTTATTACAGAAGGAAGGAAATTGTGCATGGTTAATATCAGGGCAATACTCTAGGCAATACTGAGACTACAAACTGTCTTGGGAGCTGCTCAGAATATGTTGGGGAAGTTGTATCCTCCGGGGTATTTTTTGATGTTAGCTTTCCTTTGTCTCAAAATTACTTCCTTGCATCGTTTATATTTGTGGACAATCAACCTTTTGGGAAAATACTTGTTAACTTATAAAATAAATAGGGGCAGCTCAGGGGTTAGCACACCCATGGGTATGTAACCCACCCCCCAATTTGCCGCCCTGCCTCCTGGTTTTGACAGCTCCTTAACATTTAAATAATCGCGTTGTGACCCAAGCCGCCCCCACTGTTCAGCTTAATCCTGTGTCTTGTGCCGTGCCCTTCCTGGGGTAGGTTTTACTGGATGGATGGTCAGAATAAATACCCTGTGCTTTCTGTGAAAGGTCCCAGGCTCATCATGTTCTTGTACTAAATGGACAATGGATGGAATAACACGTTTCTCTCTTCTGTTCTTTTTTTTTTTACTTAAGCAGGAAGGAAACAATGCGCTGCAAGAAAAAAATCCAATTTTTTTGCCAGGTAATTCAAAACATGGTCTGGTACATCAATTTAATGTGTTGCCTTAGCGACACATTTAGAATAATAGTTATGCACTGAGAGAATTCATATTTTGGCTGTGTTTCACCGAGGAGGTATTGCATACTGTTTTATCTGTGAAGGTATATATGACAACTCAGTATTGTGTGGGGTGGTCTAAGTCTTTCTGGAAAAGGTACTTCAGATTTTGTACAGGCTTTTACTGGGTCATCCTCATTTTGTTTGTGATCAGTATTGTCCAATTATACTCCAATTAGATATCTATTTGTCATATCCTGTGTTATGGAAGTTTACTTCTCTATTGTTATTGTTATTATTACATTACAGGTGAAGTAGTATTTTGCAGCGCCAGTCTTGTGTTAAAATGCACCCACGATGACATGCTTGAGGGCAACATTATTGGTACACTGTTCTGCACCAACTTTCGCATTTCATTTGTCAGTGACCAAGTGTTCTTAGAGGATGTGGTGAGTGGCGCAGTAGCCGATGTCTTCTGCTATGTTTCATGCTTCAACATGGGGAAGTTCTCGAGCGTTCTTTCACCCCCATTATCATCCACCATGTGTATTTCTAGAGGAACTGTTGCTGTTATTTTAAGATGCAAGTTTGTTTTCTTTTGAGTAAGTGATCTCCAGATTTTACAGAAATAAAGCTAGAAGTTAAATGCTTCATCAACAGAAAAATAATTACAGATTTTAAGGTTGAAGACAAGAGTAACTGTCCTAGTCGTGTCCTATAAGAGTAGTAAGCCCAGGAAAACCTTTCTATGGCAGGATATTCAATTACTTACAGCATACGATTCTTTTAAAAAAGTATTCAGACCACTTTTTTCATATTTTAAAAATGTGGCAGCCTTATGCTAAAATTGTTTAAATTCATTTTTATTCAAAACATTCTGTACATTCAATATTGTATGATGACAAAACATAATGACAAAACAATTTCAGAAATGTTTGGAAATTTATTACAAAAAATTAATAAAAATTTAAATAAACATTCCATTGAGATAAGAATTCAGACCCTTTGCTTGAAATTTAGCTCAGGTGCATTCCGTTTCTATTGATCATCTTTGAAATGTTTCTGCACCTTTTTTGGAATCTACAGTCATGGGCGAAATTATCGGCACCTGTGGAATTTTTCCAGAAAATGCACCATTTGTCCCAGAAAATTCTTGCAATTACAAATGTTTTGGTATGCACATGTTTATTTCCTTTGTGTGCATTGGAACAACACAAAAAAAAGAGGGAAAAAAAGCCAAATTTGACATCATTTCACACAAACCTCAAAAAACTGGGCCAGACAAAATTATTGGCACCCTCAACTTAATATTTGGTTGCACCCCCTTTGGAAAAAATAACTGAAACTAGTCGCTTCCTATAACCATCAACAAGCTTGTTACACCTCTCAACTTGATTTTTCAACCACTCTTCTTTTGCAGACTCCTCAAGGTCTCTCAGATTTGAAGGGTGCCTTCTCCCAACAGCAATTTTGAGATCTCTCCATAAGTGTTCAGTCAGATTTAGATCTGGACTCCTTGCTGGCTACTTCAGAACTCTCCAGCACTTTGTCTTTCACCATTTCTTGGTGCTTTTAGAGGTATGTTTGGGGTCATTGTCCTGCATTGACCCATGACCTCTGATGCAGACCCAGCTTTCTGACACTGAGCCCTACATTGCGCCCCAAAATCTTTTGGTAGTCTTCAGATTTCATGATGCCTTGCACACAGTCAAGGCACCCAGTGCCAGAGGCAGCAAAACATCACCAAAACATCTTTAAACCTCCACTATGTTTGACTGTAGGTACCATGTTCTTTTCTTTGTAGGCCCCATTCCGTTTTCTGTAAACAGTAGAATGATGCGCTTTACCAAAAAGCTTGAGGTTGAGTTGACTTTTCTCCATTTTAACTGGCTTCAGGTGTGATTGCTATATTGCCTGTTTCTTGCCACAGGTGAGTTCAAACGAGCATCATATGCTTGGAATAAAACGATTTACCCACAATTTTGAAAAGGCGCCAATAATTTTGTCTGGGCCATTTTTTGAGTTCTGTGTGACATAATGTTAAATTTGTCTTTTTTTCTCTGCTTTTTATGTTGCTCCAATGCACATAAAGGAAATAAACATGTGTATACCATGAAATGGTGCATTTTCTGGAAAAATTCCAGGGGTCCCGATAATTTCGGCCATGACTGTAGATTTCATTAGATTATATCAAAACAGTATTACTACTGTCCCTCTTTTATGTGTTTTTTAGGTTCCAAAATGAACATATATTACCTATGTTCATGTTTATGAATTTCCCTAAGGAATCACTTAGGTAGATTTTGAGACATCATATTACAAAACATCTTCACACCTTGTTCATCTTGCATTTTACCAGTGTAACTTTCATCATACAAGAATAATCCAGGGCTTTTTATTTTCCTCTAAATGGATTAATTTAAGGAGAATTAGAAAAATGAGAACTCCTTCTCAGCTCCAATAGATTGCTATATTTTTCTTTAAAATCTCTTTTAGAGATCTGTATATTAATATTTCTGTTCATTCTCCCAGTTAAATTAAAAATAAAAAACAGCCTATTTAGATGTCTGCAACTTTTGAACTTACCAACTAAACTGGGCCAGTTTCCCCAGCACCCAAACAGCATTACCCTAGATATTGTGCCCATAATTCTGTGTGAGAGGTATAATCATATGGATCTATCAGTCTACTGCCCCCTCTGTCATTAAGCCACTGGGGAAATGATTTAGTGCTTGAGTTGGCTGAAGACAACTTCATAGGTATTGGGCATAGATTTTCAGAACCCTTGCAAACATTTCTTTCTAACCTTTCCAGTTAACTGCATTCTTTGACATAGTTGCTGAAGATAGATCAGTCTCCTAGGTTATCAGTTAAATTCTATTGCCTTTGATAGCAAGAAGGTTGATTGCATTGAAGTGGAAACATAAAAAGCTACCTTTATATACCCACTGGATAGGAGACCTAATGCATTTCTTGCAGTTAGACGATATCAAGTTTAGTTATACTGATAAGTTACACAAAACATGTCATGTAAAAATGAAGTGTACATAGATCTAATTGGAGTACAGTACTGATAATGTAATGTGTCCATTGTAATTTTGTTTTGCATTAACTTACATTGGTAAATGACACAAAGTATTAAATTTTACTGCTTCACAGAGAGGAAGATGTACTTCTAGAACCAATAGTAACTTATAATCTATTTAACATGGTTAAAATGCTTTGGTAAATTTGTTTATTCTGGTATGCCTTTCAGGTTCAGCCTTTCAGAAATAGGTTATATGGAGAAAATGATATTCCCCTAACATGTGTTGATCAGATCTATGGAGGTATGTATTAAGTCATCAGATTAAGGTTGGAAGGAACCTTACTTCCATTTGACTTTCCCAGTTAGTGTGTCAGTGTTATATATTGATTATGCAGGACAGTTGGTTCTGTATGAAATGCATACACTTAAAAATAGTTATAACGTAATCTTTTTTTAAACCTAGATTATGATGAAAAAAGGAAACTAATAACAAATACTCAAATGAAGAATAAATATCCCAACAGGATTATTATTCACTGTAAAGACTTGCGGGTCTTTCAGTTCTCACTCAAGTTAGCCAAAGAAGAGGCAGCAAAAAAGGTTTGGGCATCATTTCTGTATTTTATGTTCTCTCTGTGCATAATTTGAAACCACACATAACAGTCGTATCTGTTTCTTCTGGTTCTTGTGCAGATCTTCCAGGGTATTGTCCGCCACAGTCTAGAGCCCAAGTCACTCAGATGCATTTTTGCATTTTCCTACTGTGAAAACATTCCAGGAGCTCCAGGTATAGAATGTAAATGTAGACTTAGACAATGATAATGCACTGCTGTTGTGCGAAGATGGTTCATACGAGTGGTGTCTTGCACAAAAAATCAATATTAATGTGTTGTTTCCATTTCATGTATAAAATCGTTATGTATTTGTCATATGTGCTTTTTATAGAAACACAAAAGAAACCAAGGACACTGATGTTTGAGAACGTTGTTGATTGGATGGAGGAAATGAAGAGGACCAAAGGAAATTGTAAATTACTGGAAATAAATAAAGATTTCACAATTTCACAAAAGTATGTTATCTTAATATATGCAGTATACTTTGTATTAATGCTAGATTTCTGTTTTGTATTAAAATTAAGAAATTGAGAATTAGTGGCACATTGACATTTAATAATTGTCATTGACAATGTAATAAGTATACACTGATCAGCCATAATATTAAAATGACTGACAGGTGAAGTGAATAATGTTATCTCATTTTAGTGGTACCTGTCAATTATTTATTGAGCAAATGAACAGTCGCTTCTTGAAGCTGATGTATCGGAAGCAGGAAAAATGGGCAAGTGTAAGGATCTGTGTGACTTAGAAAGGGCCAAGTTGTGATGGCTAGACTGAGTCAGAGCATCTCCAAATGGCAGGTCTTCTGGGGTGTTCCCAGTCGGTACCTACTCAAAGAGGTCCAAGGAAGGCTAACTGGTGAACCTGTCTAACTAATTTACTTGAGTTCTTTGAGGAAGCTACAAGAGAAATTGATCACAAAAAGTCCTACGATGTGATCCACTTAGATTTCCAGAAGGCCTTTGATGTTGTCCCCCACAAACGGCTCTTGCTTAAGCTCAAA
>JAODLD010000124.1:11577748-11590727 GCA_026781065.1 Mormyrops boulengeri
GTTAGGTTCTCTCCAAACGAGCTTGATGGGCCGAATGGCCTCCTCTCGTTTGTAAATTTCTTATGTTCTTATGTTCTAACCAGCTACAAGGTTATTATGGTCAACCAGGGCTCATTGATGTACGTGGTGAACAAAAGCTATCCCGTCTGGTCCAGTCCCTCAGGAGAGCTACTGTAGCACTAATTGCTGCAAACATTGATGTTGGTTATGATAGAAAGGTGTCAGAATGGCAGTGCAACAAAGTCTGCTGTGTATAGGGCTGTGTAGCCGCACACTGGTCAGACTGCCCATGTTGACCCCTGTCCACTGCTAAAAGTGCGTACAACGGGCATGTGAGCATCATAACTAGACCATTGAGCAATCGAAGAAGGTGGAATCTGATGGGTCACGTTTTCTGTTACATCATGTGAACTGCCGGGTGTGTGTGAGATGTTTATCTGGGGAAGACGTGGCACCAGCAGTGGCATCATACCCAGTGAAGCTGAGGGGGCACGTCTCCCCTCAGATTTTTGACATATGAATTTTTAATATTTTTATTTTGTTACTATTTTTTACAATGTCTGTTTTATATTAAACGTATTCTAATTATGTCACAGATCATTCCTTGAAGTCACACACCCCTTTCCCTTATATTATTAGTTTCTTCCAAAGTTCACAACAGCAGGTGTGCATGCTCTCAGAACTCTGCTGTGCATCCATACAGCAAGTAATTAACGGTCTATTGATCAAGTAGCTAGTAGAGCATCAGCATCAATCCTTTTTCCAAATGTGTGTGTAAATGAATTGCAATTATTAATACACAACTGCATTTGAGAAATATAGGCATAGTTTGCTTTGCAAGATAACTGGCTAGTACAAGCAAGGTAGCCATCCCATGGTTTGGTTCTTTAGCCTTCTGGCTCGCTCGCTAGCTAGTCATGACTTGTGGTAGCATATCATCCTATTTAATATTAGTGAAGGAGAGCTCTGTGAATATCTTGACAGAGAGCTGATTTTTTTTTTATTTTTACCACCACTGTCATGGGTTATAATTAACAAAACATCAAATTCCATTTATCTCCAGGTCTACATGCAGAGGAAAATTTCAGTATTTAAAAAAACAACAGAAAGCCCCCGTCTTGTAAAATTACAGGAAGTTGTGTCATTATTTGTTTGTTGGTTTATGGGGGGCACTCTTATTGTGCCCCCTCAGAATTTTGGCTTGCATGACACCCCTTTGCACCAGGGTGCACTATGGGAAGAAGTCAAGGCAACGGAGATAGTGTGATGCTCTGAGGAATGTTCTTGTTACTTTGACACGCATCACCTGCCTAAACATTGTTGCAGACCAAGTACACTCCTTCAGGGTAATGGTATTCCCCGATGGCAGTGGCCTCTTTCAGATGGATAATGTGTCCTCCAACACTGCAAAAATGGTGCAGGAATGGTCTGAGGATTTCAATCTAGTTGAGCATCTGTGGGATGCATTGGACAAACAAGTCTGATGTATGGAAGTCCCATCTTACTAGACATAAAGGATTTGCTGCTTGATGCCAGATAGCACAGGACACGTTCAGAGGCCTTGTGGAGTCCATGCCTCAAGAGCTGTTTTGACAGCAAAAGGGGCACTTACACAATATTAGGCGTGTGGTTGTAATGTTATGGCTGATTGGTATATTGCATGTAGGTGGACATTCATTTAACATGCACTGATTTTTTAAATGATTTAAAAAAAATGTATTAAAAGTTATTAAAATGTATTAATTTGTTAAGTTTTAATTTATTTTAATATGATCAGTAGCAGCATACTATATTCTACTCTTCCTGAATGTTACATGTTTTAAGTTGTATAGGGTTTTATTTGACAGGTTACCACAATTTTTCTTTATTCCAACAAATGTTTTGGAGAAGGATTTGGCAACCTATCAGGGGAAAGGTGTACCTGTAAGTCTTGTATATGTTTTTGAACTATTGCCATTATAAATATTGTCATCTTCTCACCTTATCAGATAGCGTAGCAGCATGCATGGTGTTTAACTTCATGCTATTTAGCTATTTATATATTTATTTATGAACTTTATAGTATTTAAAAAGTAATTAAGTGTAGCTCTTTCCCAAATGCATTCGTAGATTCTAGTGTGTGGAGTGTAAATCTGGTTTCTATCTTTACTGTTGTTAATGCTATACAGAGCATAACAATAAATTACTGTAAAAATGTCACAGGCAGAAAATCACAGAGAGCTGAGTCAAATCCCACCCACACTTGGTGTGTGTGTGTGTGTGTCTGTGTGTGTGTATGTGTGTGTGTGTGTGTGGATTTTTCATGTTCTCCCCATGCTATGTGGGTTTCTTTGTACAGTCCTAATTCACTGCCAGATCAGCATCTCTAACTTTCCGCCACTGACATCACCTCGTGGGTGTTCTCCTGCTTTACGCTCTATAAGGCCTTGGCTAGGCTCTAGGCCAGCTGTGACCATGTACTGAATATGCTCTTGTAAGGATGGGTGGATATTTAAAATATTCTAAATGTAAAATTACTGGATATGATTTTGATATAGATTTTTTTTGGGGGGTGGGAGTGGTGTGGAGGTTAATATTTTGTTTGCTTTTTAGATTTGGTGCTGGTCTCACCACAGTGGCTGTGCTCTGTTTAAAACTGCCAGTTTACCTCTGCTGCAGGAGGAGAGTTCCCTAAGGGCACAAAAACAGTACATGGAGAGGTACATGGTCTGAACTTCTTCTTATTTTATCGCTGCGCTTATGTAGCTCACCATTTCATTTTTTCATTGTGGCCTATCTTCATCAGTTATGACTCATTAATGAGTTCACAGTACAGAACATTTAGAATGCAAATTCAAAGACAGCTGTAAACTGAATCACTTCTGACCACAATGAATCTTCAGCATCAGAAAATCGAACATTATACTCAAGACTATGTTAGTGACCTTTTTTGATTTTAACCCTTATAATTCAGCAAACTAAAATTACATAATGGTTTTCAGATAAGTACACTAGACACACCTTTCTTTGCGTGGGTGTGTATATAATTTTTTTTTTATTTCAGTGTTTTGAAGTTCTTCAGAGTGTGCCATTACTTATCATGAAAAGATGTGAAACAGATTATACATTTTACCCAGGTTTATATTTTTTATGCAATTCCCCAAGACTAAACCTGTTCCTACAGTAAAATAAATTCTAAAAAGAACTCTAAAAATGCTCTCAAAATGTGTTCTTCAATTGCAAAATGTTCAGTCTCATTCTGTTTTATTGCATTTTTATTTTACTATGTTATGCTTCTGTGCCCGGTTATTATTAACAGCGTAACATACAGGAGCATAAATAGCAATATTTAATAATAAAATAAGGTCACAGTTACATAATACCAGATAAAAAAAATAGAATCAGATTTTTTTTTTTGCAATGATTCTTTTCAGAATGCTGAATGCTGTAGCTCACAATTACCTTTATGCTGTAAAAGCAGTGGAGCTCTCTGAGACACTTCCCAGCATCCAAGACATCCAGCAGTCCTACAGCAGATTCAAGCAGAACTTCCTCATTGGTGAGCTGTTTTCATAGCAATAGCAATGGAACTGAAAAGATGCCTTCTTGTTTATATGATACATGTACTGATCTTGATGGTGGCTCAGGAGGTAGTGCTATCGTTCAGCAAGCAAAGGGTTGTAGGTTTGCGCCCTGGTTCCTCCTGACCCCATCAAAGTGTCCTTGAGCAAGACACTGAACCCCGAATTGCTCCCGGTGTGCAGGTTAGTGCCTTGCATGGCAGCCTTTGCCACTGGTGAATGTAAGTCATGAATTTGTAAAGTGCTTTGAGTACTCATAGGAGTAGAAAAGTGCTATATAAATGCAGTACATTTGCCATTTGATCTGCTTGTAGTTATCTAGTGTGCATGAGTTTTATTAAATGAAAAATATTTTTTAAATCTATAAAGGGATAGACCGTTTCATCAAGGTGATATCACCATACATATGACAATAATATAAATAGTATCAGAATATTAACAAATACTATATTTCCACTTTAATGCTCAGAAAAAAATCATTCTTTGTATGTTGTAAATACAGAAACACACGTCCTTATTATTTTTTTTATTATTATTTTGCATAATAAACTATTATCAGTCCTTGTAATTTTAATTTGTTTTTGCTGCTTCCTGTAGACAGTATTGGTGAATTTTGGATTTCTGATATGAAATGGTTCTCTACACTGGAAACTACAAGATGGCTCAGCATCATCAGGTGTGCTTCTAACGTTTGCTCCATAATCATGTGTCACATAGTAAGTGATGTCAAGCAAAACTCCTCATAAAGGATGATGCTGTCTTGGGAGACAGCTGTCTTTTAGAAGGTCTTAAAGGATTTAGAGAAGTAATACGCTCCTTTTATGCCTTTTAGGCCTCACATAAAGAACCTCAGTTCCCACATGACTCCATGAAAAACCTTATTGTCAATTAAATGATCATAAATTTTATCCAGATGGTGATGTGGGCCCAGAGAGGCTTGATATAATTGGCATACTGTAAGTGCAGTTACCCAAGGCAAGATGAAGGATGGAATGATAATTTTGCCCCTTGAAAAGATAATAATTGCAATGCAGTTTGAAACATCAATACGTTCTTAAGCGGTTCATATATACATTTTTATTGTTGTCTACTGTAAGAATAAGCATCAGCCGTTTCTGGTTTACCTTTGTCAGGTTGTTTAAAGCTTAGTCTATAAACCACTGATCAGTGACCTCATTTTATTTCACAGTAAAGGTTGCGGATTGGGGGCTGGGTGGCTATATGTATAGCCAGCAAATAAAAAAAGAACAAAATGTCTATATATACACTGTGTACTCAATGCCCTTTCACAGTACTTTAAGTTTCATTTTGTCTGCTCTCATGTGCCTTGCATACCAGTTAGCCAGTTAATAAATATTTTGGAACACTCTACAGTTTAAAGAAATCTAGTGTTGGTAAAATGGTGATTCTGAGTTGCATTGACTCTTTGTGTGTGTATGTGTTTGAATGAATGAGTATGTGCAGTCTTAAGTGCACTGTGTTGGACAAAGTGCAATATTACATTTTGGAGGAACTCAGTTGTTAGATAATAAGTTCTGTTTGGCTATAGTTTATTTTTGATACGTTTTCAACTCATTTTTTGCTTCATAAATATCACAATATTTATTGCAACAAAATTGCTTTGTGATATTTCAAGAAATTACAAGATTCAATATTGTCCTATCGTACTCTGTTGGATTTCCTTTCAACTGTATGGCCAAATAGTTTGTTTGAAAAGTTATGTAGTTTAAATACTGCCCTTATATTAGAAGTAGGTACCCCTATTGTGGGGTTCCCCAATACTTTTTCCCCAAGGAAAATATTCTATGAAAAACATAATGCTGGGGGAGAAGATGCTGATAATAAAATTTCCCGGGGGGGGGGGTGTTATTAGGCCCTCTTGCACAGGGACAAGATGTTGTTCATTATTGTTTTGTTCATCATTTTTTACAGGCAGTGCCTTCATACAGCTGTTGAGGTTGTTGAATACTTGGAAAAGGAAAATACAAACATCCTTCTTATTGGTGAGGAAAAAGTGTACAATATTTTTATTCAAATGTATGTTACACAGATTTAAAAGTATATTCCCAATGGGAAAGCACTTCATAAGCCTACTGTACTGCTTAATGTAAAAATATACAATGCTAGAAGATACTATATGAATAACCTAGTGTATTTGTTAATTCTGCACCAGAGGATGGAGGCGCAGACCTCAACTGTGTGATTTCCAGCCTTGTCCAGTTGATGCTGGACCCCCACTACCGAACACTGGCAGGCTTCCAGAGTTTGGTGCAGAAAGAGTGGGTTGTTGGTGGCCACAACTTTCTGGACCGCTGCAACCATCTAAACAATAAGGACAAGGAGGTACACTTATGAAAATACTTGACTATGGGAAAATTTTGTGAATGTCATGACCCAGCTAGATGCTGAAGCTTTAATGACACATGTTTCTGGGCATCCTGTGTTTGATCCCTCTACACTCCTGCTGCAGTCTCCAGTATTCCTGCTTTTCCTGGAGTGTGTGTGGCAGCTTCTTCAGCAGCACAGCCTGGCATTCCAGTTCTCAGAAACTTACTTGACAGTCCTCTCTGACAGCATCAGTGTCACCATATTCAGCACATTCCTCTTCAGCTCACCCTACCATAGAGCCTCCATCACGAAGGTAAGTGTTACAACTTCTGCAGGGGGATAAGTTTACTCCAGTCCCAGGTCATTTTCATAGTACAGACGCTTCTCTACTTATGAACGTTCAACTTACGAACCTTCAGACGTACGATCGAAGAGGATCTTTAAGTCCAACTTGTGTTCACTGGGCTCCCGTTTCCTTTCCGCAACATCAATTTTTTTTTTCTGCGCTCCAGTTCCCGCCGCGCAGCAGCGTAGTGTGCGTACTCTCGGCATCCTAGTTCTGTGTACTTACGTATGCCCTTAAAATGATGGTGAATAACGACTTATGAACATTTAAAGTTGCGAATGGCCGTTCGGAACGTATCTCGTTCGTTGGTAGAGGAGTGTCTGTACTTTCTGAGGGGTACAGTGTAGATAATAATATTATGTGCGATAATAATATTAACATTACATGTTATGGACTGTCAGGATCAGCACCTGTTTGTCCCAGTCTTTCCTGTCTTCCCCCTTGTCCAAGTCTTTAGTGCTTCCCCTGTTCCTCAAATAGCTGCATAGCTCAGTGAGCTGAGCAGGTGGTTACCTATCAACCCCTCAGTCTTGTGTTCAAATCTCACTTCCTCTGTTCTTGTATTTTTGTAGATTTTGTTCCCTTGTGTTTCATTTGTATCAGTTTTCTAGTTCCTGTGTTTTTGATTTGTATTCAGGACAGCGTAAAGTCTTTTCAACCTTCAGTTTATTGTGGTATCTTACAGCACGGGCCCGGGAAGATACCTCAGGAGTTCTCCCCCCGAGCTTCTCCTTACAATTCTTTTTATCCCTTGTTTCACGCCCTTTTTTGGCAACAAATTCTGCTTTGCTCTGAGGGCCCCTCCTTATGGGGCCACCTGTTTCTACGGCCCATTCTGTCTCATTCTCAGTTACCTTGAGTTCTGCTGTACATTTCCATATATGATTTGTTCCAGTATTTCGGTGCCTGCTATTTCTCGACTAGGTCCTGATGCTATCATCCGACCTTGAACACATGGTTCCTACTTGCCTAGCACATTCCTCTACTTCTAATTCTCTCTACTTTTGTTTAGAGTAGGTTATACAAGTACACAATATTCACTACTTTTCTATCTCAGTTGGATTTTTCTCTCACACCAGTCCTTGTGTATTCTACCCTGATTGCTCGTTGTCCTGCACCCTCCCTGATTGGTTAATTGTTTTCACCTGTCCTGTATTATCCTAGTTAACCTTTTGTATTTAAGTTCCTAATCCTGTTACGTTCCTCCTGGAGGGTATTCCATGAAAGTAGCTAAAGAAAGCCAGACTTTCCTGAAAGAGTCAGACTCAAATTAGTCTCACTTAGTGCGCACACCCAAGATATTTAAGAAGCCCAGATGAATAGAAATGATAGATCAATCGAGTCGGAAAGCGTGTAAGACGAGAGCGGTGTTTTTCTTTCCGCCGCAGAACAAACGCTGATGGAGCTGTATGAAAAATGCAGAGATGTAATCGCTAAAAAACGGCAATACTGTGGCCATAAATACAGCCAGGGAGTTGGCTTGGCAATGAATTGCAGGCTGACTAAAAGTTACATAAATGCTGCAAGTGCTTAGTACAGTGGCATGGTGTTACAGTGGTTTATGCTGTCGCCTTACACTGCGAAAGTTCCTGGTTCGATCTCCATAGCCAACGAGGAACCTTCTGGGTTGAGTTCACGTGTCATTTCTTATAATGTTATTCTGTATTATTTGATTTCCGTAAAATACTTTTAATCGCGTCCGTGTGAAATTTTCTGCACAAATAAGTGTATCTTGTGTTTGCTATTTTACTAATAAACTTTCAAAGTACACAGTGAGTAAACAAAATATAAAAATATCTTCCTGTTCATATTATTTTAACCAATTTTTTTCAGTTTCAGTCATTGCATTTCATGTTTGACCTTTGTAATATGGGTACGCTTTTATTTGAATTATTTTGGAATTAATTGGAATGCTGAGACGTGATTTTTTATGCACTTTATTATACTTATTACACGATATGAGTAGTAATAGCGTGAAATTTACATTCTTTGAGACAACGCTTAACTAAGCGAGACAGTTAACCTGGTCCGGAGCAGACTTGTTTACTCGCTTAAGTTACCATGGTAGCTCAGCAGGGATTCATTTAAGAACGGAACAGAATTCCCACTTAAATGAGCCAGACTTGTCGAAATAAGTCAGACTTTCCCTTAATCCTGCTTTGTGGAATACCCCCCTGTTCAGTTAATAAAGCCCCGTGTTCCCTGAGCCGCCAGTGGGTCGTCCACATTCTGTTCCTGCCTGCTCCATGCCACGCCCTTGCGCCTTCTCCGCTCGACTCCATGACAATGGACGTGCAGTTTTCACATCGTAAGGACCATGATGGTCAGCTGGGTTGAGAATAGGATAGAATGGTATCTAATTTTTCATTCCATCATATCACTCAGACATTATAGCGTGGTATATATTTTCTAATATAGTTCCAGTATTTTGAAATGTTGCTGATAATTTGATTTGAGCACAGGGCGGGCTGATCCTCATGATAAGATACACTTAATGGAGATCATCAATACAATTCACTAAAACATTTTTACTTTGTCATAGATAAAAATGTAGGTAGCTTTTTTATCGTTATTATTTCTTTTTAAGATTATCTAGTGTAAGTTACAAAATCAGTGTAAACTTTACCACCGCTTCATTTGCACAAGCTCTGCATGAGCTCACTGAGCAAATCATAATTGTTTTGTTGTTGCTGCCAGACTCATTCATTGACAGTGTGGTGAGTTTGTGAAAGAATTAACAAAAATGAGTGAGCAGGTGACAAGTGAACAAGAAATGGTTGCTAAAATACAATAGCCATCTGCTCTATGGAAATATTTTGGCTTCCATTGAGATTATACTGAGCAAAAGCAAGTGATTTGTTGGCACGAACTTACAGCACCCTCCACAATTATTGGCACCCCTTGTAAAGATTTGTAAAAAGGTTTAGAAAAAATCCAGCTTTTGGTGAAGCAGCTTCATGTCACACTGAAAATTGAGAAAAATCCAACCTTTCCTTAACATAAATTTATTCTATTTATTTATAATAAATAGAATGGTCCTATGCCCAACCCAGGGACCAATCGCAGGACCTTCTTGCTGTGAGGCAGCGGCACTAACCACCATGCCAGCCTGCTATGAAATATCAGGACATTTTAAATCTAAATTTGGCTGCCTCTGCCAGGAAAGAAAAACTGGGCCGTCATTGGATCTTCCAACTGGACAGTGATCCACATCACATGTCCAAATCAACACAAAAATGGTTAGCTGACCGCAGAATCAAGCTTCTGCCATGGCCATCTCAGTCCCCTAACCTGAACCCCATTGAAAACCTGTGGGCTGAGCTGAAGAGAAGAGGGCCTTGAACCTTGGATAATCTGGAGAGATTCTGTAACGAGGAATGGACTCAGATGCCCTGCTTGGTATTCTCCAACCTTATAAAATGTTATAGGAGAAGACTCAGTGCTGTTATACTGGCAAAAGGAGGTTGTACAAAATATTAAATCCAGGGGTGCCAATAATCATGGCACATGTGTTTTTGTTAAAGATAATTATTTCTTGATGAAGGATTTTTTTTTCTTGGAATAAATTTATGTTAATGAAAGGTTGGAATTTTCTCAATTTTTCAGTGTGACATGAAGCCGCTTCACCAAAACGTGGATTTTTTCTAACCCCCTATTTACAAATCTTTACAAGGGGTGCCAGTAATTGTGGAGGGCGCTGTGTTTGTACTACTCTACTTCCTCGCTACTGTATTGGTAGATAATAACAAGTTCTCTTTGGTTAAGGTTTATTTTTGGTATATTTTCAACTAGTTATTTGTATTATAAATATCACTATTTCACAAAAAAAAATCACATTGTAGTATTTGACATTTTTCCAAAATTGTGCAGCCAGAGTACACTAGACAAAAGCGTTTCAGTTTTTCTTTCAGGTTTCTATCTTGTTTTGCTTGTCTCGTATATTTGAATCTCCAGATATAAAATTCAAGAACTGGATTGTAATTTCATGTTTCCTAAACTACCAAGAGCAGTAATGGGAGGACAGTTATTTCTCCACACTCCCTGGTCTTGAGGTGGATGGTTGAATCAGTTCTAAAACATTTCAGCAGCAGAGTGTGGAGTAGTGGACTGGCATCATACACTCCTTAAGTACTTGCTCTGATGTTTATCAATCTTGTCTTCACAGACTGAGTCTCAAACATGCGGAAACCCATTAAACATTCCCTCTGTGTGGGACTGGTCTTTGCAATTTGACTGCAAATCCCAGGAGTTTCTCTTTAATCCACTATACAGAGAGAAGTCCAAACAAGAGAAAACACGTAACAAAAATCAGCGTCCCAAGGTAAATCATCATCATATCATGTTCTCAGAAAGTCTTGGGATGCTTGCTGAATTCAGTAAAAATATTGCAAATTTATTGGTTTTATAACAATAATTATTCATTTATTCATTTATTCATTTATTTAAAAAATATGTATCACATTAGAAGCAACCAGTAGTTTTAAGTAAAACATCAGTTTCAAGTAGTAATAAATTGAAACCCAAACTATAGTTCCAAAAGAGCTGTTCTGAGTTAAAAAGTTGATTGACAAGGAGTCTCATTGGGTGCTTTTTAATTAGTAACACATTTTCAATAACATAAAACACCAAATATGTGTGTTTATTATCCCTTTGTGAGCCAGTGACTACAATTGTAATTACTAACAGAAAAATAATGACACTTAATAAAAAGAAAATGTCTATGCAGAAAATATGCACAGATAAGTTAAATGTTGCTTGTCAATGGACTTTTGTTGTGAATCCAATAAATTCCTGAAATTTTTACAGAATTAAGCAAGCATCCCAAGATTTTCTGCGAGCACTTATTTTTAAGTATTATTATAATCCTGACGAAATGTAGTGGTTACAAATGCTTGAATTCAATGCATGAGTTTAAAAACACTTTTGATCCATATTTAAGTTCTATTCTGTACATATGATTATGTTACATAAAACTGAAAAATAAAATTGGAACAAGCAGAATAAAAGCTGTTTATCAGATGAACAATATCTCCACTGAAAGTGTGATGTTTTTATTTCATCATTAGCCCATACGGCAGTTGTCTTTACCCAATGCAACTCCTCCAAAAAAATGGTTCTTCAAGGAAGAGAGCGAAAGCCTGAAGAAGATGCTGAGGGGAACACGGATCAGTCGCTGGATGCACTTGCCTGACTCAGCCCAAGCTTCTGTACGTGAATTTTACAACTCCTGGCAGCAAAAGCCTGTGGACTACCACGGGCTGCTTCTGCCTAACCTGGATGGACCCGCCATCCGGCTGTGGATGCAGCGCTACCTCCGCTGGATCCCAGAAGTGCAGATCTATGGGGGTGGAGATATTACCCTGGTGAATAAGATTGCAAGCCTGGGTCAGGAGCTGGAGGGGCTCCGCATGGAACTGGAGCAGCAGGTGTGCCAAGCTGACCCACGCTGCAAGAGCACAGAGACTGTCAACAAGAGCACCATTCGTATGTCTTCCTTCTTCCCTTTCACCCCCTGTCGCTCTTCGTCCTTCAAGCCCGCCATACCTACCAGCCATTGTGATGGTGAAATGGACATGGGTCATTTAGCTGAGAGGGAGGATGAGGACACGGAACTCACAGACAACAGTGTGATCTGAGAATGTGTAGACTGAAGCTGAGCGTTTACTAGTGTAGCAACACTGGACCAGAAAATCAACATCAGGGAATCAATTCATATGCATACTTTTTGACCAGCATTCTAATGATTATGATGTCATTGTTTTTTACAGTAATTTTTAGATTAGCTTTTTTGTATGTAGTATTTTTGCTATATCTTTTAATGCAGAGGTCAGATACTTTAACTGTGCAGGCTGTCATGGACTTTTATGGAGAGTGGGCAATATTATTTTTCAGTGTCACCTTTAATATAGAATATATTGTACATTTTTTTAAATATGCAATAATAATTATTGAAACAGTGGATGACAGTGTCAAAGTAGCTCCATGTTGCACAAATTAATAATTATTACAAATTATTTAGCCATCTGTAGACTTGCAGGATTAAACAGCTCTGTACTCTAGATTGCACTGAACAAACCTTGGTAATACCCCATTTTCTCCTGCGATTCCTTGATTGGTTCAATCAGTCAAGGAATATGATGTCAAATTGCTCCCCTTTAAAGTGACTACTGAGTGCAGCAAGGGCAGAACTTAAATATTGTGTTCAAGGATAAACAAAGACAATAGCTTTGAGTATTAAAGCTTATTGATAACATTTTATAATAACTCTTAATTTACACCACACAGCTTTTCTTAAAACATAAATTTTAACTTGAAATGTAACATAAGAGTAGATGATGCTTTATGAGGTTCAGTAATACTGTAGATGCAACCTAGTTAAGTACTGCATATTTGTAAGCTTAACTTAATAACATTAAAATTCAACTAGTTCAACGAATTCATACTGTCATTGAATCATGAACTACTGGATTTACAATATCTTAAAGTTGAAATTTGTTTTTTATTGAGATTTTATTGTATGTATATGTTTGTAAATATTTTATTTCCTTTCAAAAATATGTGAATGACCACTATCACAAAGATTTTTATATGTACGAATAAGGAGAAATGTGCACCTTTAGTAATATGTGCAGGAACTGGTTTATTTCTGCATATGTAGTTATGTCTTTGTTCTGAGTGGCTGTGGTAACTAAATGTACGTTGTTTAAGTTTGAAGTCAGTTGGGGGGGGGGGGGGGGGGGGGGGG
>JAODLD010000124.1:11592217-11612282 GCA_026781065.1 Mormyrops boulengeri
CTTCATATTCGTTCACTTACATTTTGCCCAGGCTACCTTAAATCCGACAAGTTACCCCGATAAGCCAGTAACCCCACTTCGTAGTACAGGCCACTGCTGCTTGTCCACTATCAACAATATGACTGGACTCTATTACATATTCTAATTTTCCTGTCACTAAAGGCCATCCTTCCAGAGAATGCACCAATAAAGGTTTAGGTGCTGACATGGCAGCTGCTGCTCATGCATAGTGTGCTGTATCGTGGACCTGTTTCCATCCATCCATCTCTCTAATTTCCAACCAGGAGTGGTGTGTGGCTCAGTGGGCTAAGCCTTTGTGCTTGTGATCAAAAGATCACACTTCACTGTGACACTTGTAATGCAAAGCGACGAAAGAGATTTTATTAAACATATGGGGGGAAAAAAAAACAAAAAAGTTGGCTGGAAAATAAAAAATAGTGTGATGTTCATGACAAATGAAATCCAATGCAGAATTGTAGCCCGAAGACACACCCCTGGAGCGGATTCCAGTCCATCACATGGCACAAACTCTTTTCACTGTGAACCATACAGTCACACAAACTACACATAGCAAAGCCACAGAAACAAAGGGAAAATCTAAAGACTTCATATCTATAGATCCAGGGCCCACAATCCTGACTATTGCGGGAATCCCTGCAACTGAATACGTAAAAACTTTGTAAAAAAAAAAATTGTGCTGGACAGCTTTAATGAGAATCTGAATCGAATTATTGGCCAGGCATGATCACACCCACAGAATATGACTCTCCAGTGTACTTATAGCAGTTCCACATACATACACACACACTTAAGACAATGACCGTATAACTAAAATTAAAAAAAGGCTGAGAGAAAACAGTACATAAATAATTCCGCTGTATTAGCTATAGATATGTGATGTCTGTAAAAGCATTCCCTGACTTCTACCTGAAGGTGGCTGGCGGTGCCACATACACTGCTGTCGTCATCATCGTCGTCCGCCATATTGGTCGAGAAGAGAGTGGAGGTAGAACGGGAAGGGAACCTCGCTGTTTTTGGGCTCCCTCCGGATCATCCGCAACACCGAGTAAAACGGAACTGGGAAACGGGGTTCAGGCCATCGATCGGAGTTTATTTATGTATTGGGAACCTTGAAGCGCTGCTAATCGTAGGCAAAGGCGAGATCCGCTGTAGCGTCACTAGGAGCTTGTGTGCCGACCATGACTTCCCTGACCCAGAGGAGCTCGGGCCTGGTGCAGCGGCGCACCGAGGCCTCGCGCAGCGCCTCCGCCGACAAGGAGCGCGGATCCGGCGATGAGGACTACGAGACGCGGCGCCGGGACGAGCAGGAGGACGACGACAAGGGGGACTCCAAAGAAACGCGCCTCACACTCATGGAAGAGGTGTTGCTTCTGGGATTGAAGGACCGAGAGGTGTTTGTTTTATATTATTACACGTTTTATCACGCATTCTTACCAATGTTTCGCCTTATTGACCGTAGCCACAAATTATTAGCTTACTGGAGTGTAATCGAGGCCGATTTCTTCCGTATCATCACGTCTGTTTTGTGGCAAACGCTGGGCTGTTTGCTTTCAGGACATAATGTAGTATTTTTCACACTGGTTAACAGGTAATCCATGTAAAATCCGTACATAGCAGTTCATCTCCAGCCCCGGAGCAGTTACGTAAGAAACTGGAAAGAGACCGCTAGCTAGCCGCGTCCCTTAAGGTGTCATTGAGTTTTGCTTGTGCCGTTTGGGTTGTCAGCTCTGAAAATTACACGCCAATTACCCAAAAAAATAACATTTTAGGAAGTAATCCAAAGATTTGGTAAGTGTTCCCGGGAAGTTGGTCCCAGCTTGTTCCGGCGGTGAGCCTGTTTGTCCTTCTTGGAAAATGTTCTTTGCAGGTTAGTGGTTTAATGTGGTTTCAGTACATGTTCAGTTATTAGGTGCACATAATACATGCTTGACGTGTAGTGAAATCGGAGCCACCGTTTATGTGTAATAGTACTAGCCAAAGAATTTAATTTAAAATGGCATTCTTTCTAAGTAAGTCAGGAGGGCTGTATTGTTTCACTTTAAATGCATCTGTCATACATTTTATCTGCATATGTCGTTGGGCTGTCGAGGTTAATGAGTTTTAACTGCGACCGTTCATGCGACAGTTAATAGAGATTTTATTTCTGATAAAAACATTCCGGATTCTTTACGGTTGCTCTGTTGTACCGCTGGGTGAGATTCTTGATTTCCTTGGGTCTGAACATCTTAATTGAAACGTCTAGATGTGCAAAAGTGCCAAAATATTCACTATGAATAGGGACTTTGTAGTTCTGTTGATCAGACTTGCATAACTCCTGCTTATTCTGTGTTTAATGTGGCCGGTTGAGTTAAGCGTTTGTAGTTGACCTGTTGCATCATTTTAGTAAAACATCTCTTGACTCCTTATTCAACACACAATGTTGGGGGAAATGATGACACTAAATAATTCCTAGCTGTTAATACACACTTTCTATAGTTATTCTGTCTAAGGGCTCGTTCCCACTATGCGCACTGCGTGGCGCTTTTCATCATCGCGCGCGTTCTGCCATTCGCTAGAACATCATACATTGCATAGAACACGACGTATGATGTTCCCACTAGTGCATTTTGAAATGTTATGTGATATGTTGTGAAACTTTTAAAATCTGCAGATTTTTAGAATACTACTATTTAACTAGGAACTTAAGTAACAGTAAGGTAAATTGTAAAGATGTTTCTCAATAGGTGAAGTATCTTAATGGACAATGAATCAGTGCTGAAAGGATCGTATATATAGCTGTTTATGTATTACAGACTGAAGCAAAGGTGCAGGAGCAGTGCGGCATCTCACCATAATTGGTTCATGAAATGTTGCCTTAACCTGTGAAATTCTTGTAAAAAAATAAATAAATAAATAAAAAAAATAATAATAATAATGACCTCTTGGACTGTTTGTAAAAAGCTTGAGATTCATTTTTTTTTCCATTGTATACCGTTTTGAGTTTTGCTCTGCTGGAGTAGTATAGTTCAGAAATGCACTTGGAATTCATGTTCAGGTTTAGAATATTAACATCACTTGTAGTACTTGTAATGCATGTTTAGGTTTAATTCATACTAAAGAACGCTATCTTACATGGATATCAATGTCGAACTGGATTGTTTTGTTCTTTTACTGTCATGCAGTGAATTTATAGCTCAAGTCACTTTGGAGAAAAGACAAGAATGGTTATAGAGGTGCAGTGATCTGAATAGGTTAATCTTTTTAAGTATACTTCGTGGTACATGTGCTGTTAAATCATTTTTGAGGATCATGGCTGTCTGAATGAACTGAATGGTGTAATTTGTGTATTGTATACTCTTAAGTTAAGAAGTACTGGGAAGTTCTCCAGTAAACTATCAAGCGTATAGTTGTGTTAAATAGGCCCAGGAGAAGTACACTGTGGCACTGTCTGTGTCGAACCCTTCCCGGCTCACAAAGCCAGCCTTATTGAGGTGCTGTGTCCCACACGGGGCCTCTGCAAACAGTCTGTGTCGGGGCAGGCATATGAACTCCTAACACAGCTGAAAGTAAGTTTAAGAACTTATCATTGATAAGGCTTTAGAAAAATAGATTTTCTATGGTAATTCACTGAAAGGTATTCTACTTTGAAGAGAAATTGCATGTTCTGTCAGCCCTTTCAGTTTTTGTTGTCTTTTACAGTGTATAGTTTTTGCTGCAAATATCTTTAACCAATTACAAAACAATAGACAATACACTGTAACACAATTAGGGCTGCAAGTAATGAATAACTTCGATAATAATCAGCAATAAAAATAGTTGCCAGCAAATTTTGTGATAATTTTTTTTTTCTTTTTTAGCAGTTTGCCACCTAGCATGGTTAATGTTGGTGTATTAAAACCTCGTTCATAATTCTCTTTTCATGTACCATTACAGTCTGCGCATAGACTCTTGTATACACATTTGTCCATGGACACAGACGGTCGTGGTCGGTGCATGCGTACAGCAGTGATATTCCACCAGACCAGCCAAGGGCAGATGTATTGCAGAAGACACAAATTTCAGCGACGTAGCAAAATGGGTAAACTTCTATGAATCATTTTCGAGTTGTAGGCTTTAGCGGTATTATGGTAACACTGTTATTGCGGTATTAGAAAACTTTTCTTGCACTTGCACGTTTCTTTAAACCTTGTGTTTTGGCTCAACTAATTGATTGATTAATCTCCTGATCACATGATTAATCGATTTATAATAAATATGATAATCGTTTTTGCAGCCCTAAATGCCATATATTTCTGAAGAAGTTTCTTCATGTGTTGCAGTTTTTTATACTGGACCAGGCATTGTTTGCACACCTCTGAATTAATTTAAATTATTACTGTTCCATTGCAAACAGCAGTTTGCCATAGCTTCAGGGAAGGAGATTTGTCTCACCCCCTGATAGCAGATACGTTCAAATTTCAGTTACCTAAGCTTGTCTTTGTGTCATTGATGTGTACCCTGACAATGCTGTTGCCAGCTGTCTATGATTTCCTTAAATATCTCCCGAGTTGTATTTACCTGTACTTTTGTTAAAGCTTACTCTTCCCAAATATTGATTTATCAGTTTTATACAAGACAAAATTAATTTATGACGGTAATGTATTCTCCCATTGGCTAGTGTCTTGGCATGAGAAAGCTTGGCTTTTTATTTAACAAACTCAGGGGAATGGTAATGCCTCTCTTCTGGCTTAAGTGTCTTACAGTTTCATTAATGTCAGAATGAATGTGTATGACATACCACATGTAAGAATCTGTATCTTTTGTTAATCTTCTTAGTCCATCAGAGTTACTGAGGTTAAATAGGTCACTCTTTCAGACTCTGCAGCTTTGGCATGGACCATCACTCACGTCACCTGCAAGGATATTCAGTCTTGTCTTTGAGGCGAATGGCTTCTGATCAGTTGTTTTTCACCTGCAGCTTTTCCCTCCAAGGTCTTGTATTCTGGAAGCTTACATTTTCAGTTGATTTTTTTGTGTATTAGCTAGAGATGCACCGATCCGATATTCAGATCGGCGCCGATCCAGACCTATTTGACGGATCGGGTATTGGCCATGTGTGACCAATCCACGTCCTATACTTACTTATTTAGCTTTTGGCAATCTCAAAAAATAGCTACCATTTCGTGTTAAATCAATTTGCACAGTCAATCGCACGACAGCTCTTTCCCATTTTACATGTTTTTTGCGGCATTCAAGTCGAACACAAACGCTGCCCCTCAGTCTTTTTTGCTACTCAGTGGGTGTGAGTGCAGTGACTTCCGCCTGCTGTGACTTCATGCGCATACCCTCCCCAGTAAGAGGAGCGTAAGATAAGACGTGACGATCTGGGAGTATTTTATGCTTTTAACAGAAACCAGTAGCACAGCGATTTGCAATCTTTGTAAAATAAAGTTTTGAGAGGTGGGAATAGCGTTTAATGGACAATCCCACTTAACAAAGGGCACGCAATTGTGCAAGACAAAAAAGCAATGGATGATTTGGGAGTCGCTAACTTGGACTGCTTTGCGAACTCGCTGCAGCTTGTGGTACAAGAGGAGCTGCCATCGCAACAAAGTGTAACTGAGCTGGTGTCAATGGAAGAAAGATTGTGTTGCGTTTTAAGCATTCACCACTAGTGTATATTTGCTCTGAAGATATTCATATTGAATTGCAAATGCCTCAAAAACACTTAAAACAAGATGTACAAAGGAGGTGGAACACTATGTTATGTATGTTTGTTGTAGCCTAGTTAAATATTTTTTGGCATACATTTTTTCCATATGTATTTACTAACTTAAAAAAATTAATATATAAAGTATAACAAAGTAAAAAGAACTCTTGTATCAGAATTTGTATCGGAATTGGCAGTTGTGTATCGGAATCGGATTGGAACTGAAAAAATGTGGATCGGCCCATCCCTCGTATTGCCGTCATCTTAGAAGTTGGAAATTTGCCAGGAATTTCATTGTCATTTGTTTATTCTTATTTATCATATGAAAATTGGAAATTAGGTTTTATTTTCATGAAATACCTTTGTGTGCCTTTCTTCTGTTATGGTATGTGACGTTTCAGAAAGGTATTTAGGAGAATTTTAATAATGAATTGCTCTTTATACCCATTTCTTTTCTCATGTGGTTTCCAACAGGGCTTCTGTACTTTAGTTGCCCGCATTTTTTTAACATAATTTGGGTTTGCAGACTAACCCACACCTCCACCCCCAGCCTACACTGACCTTTGATATGAATTGGAGCCGTTACGATACACTTGAATATTCGGTGCACCGAATATTGCCGGTAGTCAAATACATATTCATTATTCACATGGTAAATATTTGAATATTCGTAAAATCAGAACTCATTGTTGTCTGTTTAGCAAAAGAACAAAAATGCAATCGACGGTCTTTTGTAATGTTTACAGCAGTCACGTGTTTTCTGATGTAAGGTGCTTTATGGCAAACATCACGACATGCACGTAAATAAATATAAAAATGAAATTGTAAAATGAGTATCTGACAATAGTAAAGATACTGTATTTAAAACATTGCAGATATGTGCTGTTTTCAACATTTAAAGTTTTTTAAAAAACAAAATTTGCACGCAGATTGTTTTACGACTTGACGCCATTCGATCTACTGCAATTCCGCAGAAAATGTCAGCTGAGGAGGACAGCATAGTCAATGTTCCAGCGAAGTTTAAGTCGCCGGTGTGGAACCATCTAGGGTTTCCAGGAAACATGTAAGGCGATAAATTTGTCCCAAATGAAAATGTGACAAAATGCAAAATATGCGGCCCTGAGATGAGGTGTCGCAAGCATTTACCGGTCGCGAAACCTGATGACTTGTCAACAATCGTTGTAAGTGGTACGTTTAAAGCCGATAAGCCCTGGTATACATAAAAGCACTGAAGTCAAACAAAATGCACAAAGAACATGCACTTTTTTTGACAACCGATGTGTAAAAGTGCAACTTGCAACTTCGTTTGCTGTGTATTTCAGCTACAAGTGTAAGAGTGTTCAGCACAGCTGGCGATGTTGCCACAGCCCAGAGTGCTGCACTAAGCCCTGAAAATGTTGATATGCTTGTCTTTCTTAAGAAGAACATCGCAGTACCATAAGTGAACTTTGAATATTGAAGTGTTGTCCAAATGAATGATAAAGGTTCTTCCTTGTCAGTGTTAACAAGATAGCTATCCTTTATGCAGCATGTTATTGCACATTTGCAGCTGCCTTTTAGTTTATTTTCTATCATTTTTAAGAGTTTGTCAGTTAGTTTGGCATGGCTGTGCTTAAGGATTGATAAAAGTATGAAAGGAAAATGTTCTATTTCAAATAGGAAATAGTTTGATTTAGTCATTCATTTGAGGGTAATATGACGATATTTTGGAGTTCAAAAAGGGTTTCAAGTGCATATTCAAGTTTTTGTCAGTCATTTGAAAATCATCAAATGATGTAAATATCTGAAAAAAATCTTCGTTTCTAAGAGATTTTATGATTTTTTATTATGACAATTTTTGTCATGTCAGGTTGACTTACATAACTTACATTTTTTATATGTTTGTTTAGTTTGTGAAGTTATTTTTGTTGAACACAACTTATATTCATATTCATGAATAAATATTCATATTTGCTTCGAAGTATTGTGATTCGTATTCGCTACCCTCTGTATTCATTACTGTATTCTAATATGAATTATGTTTTTCATGCTAGCACAAATGCTTAAATATGGGAATCTTAATTACTTAACTTACAGCAACAGTAAATCTTTTTTCTGTTTTTCTCCTCTACATTTGTTGAGCCTTATCAAGGTGAATTAATAAGCTTTGTCTCTAATTTTAAACCTTACTTTATATCATTAGGACTGGAGACTGCAAGTGAACTGTGTTGACATTTTTTCCTGTAATTGTTCAAATGCAGAGTGTTAATGATAGTCAATGAGTCTTAGGGCCTTTCTGCACTAATACGTTTTCGTTTAGTAACCCAAAAGTTTTCTACTGATTTAGCCTTCCGTCCACACTACCATGGATGTTTTTCCCCAGAAAGGGGAAAGACTGCTCTCCAACAAGTAATCTTTCTGTAAACACATTAGTGCGGATGCTCATAAACATAAAAACTTTATTGCGACTACATCCGTGAGCTCCGAATGGTTCGTACTTAGCTGTTTCCTGATTAGCTTTCTTCGTTTCGATGTCTTTTTTTCCCCAATCGGTTATTCTTCACGGGAACGAAGAATACTTTGCCTTTGTTTTCATGGAAGTAAGCCACGTGTGAATATGGAGGATGTACAGGACTTTGTCTACCAAGCATATGTTGTTTTGCTTACTTGTGTGCAGCTAAATCATGTTTTGTGTACATTGTGTGTTTACAATTATTGTGGAGCTCAAAACGAGACTGTACCTGAGCCAAGTTTAAGTGCAACTCTAGCTTATGATAAAGACATCCAGCCATTGAACTGAAACTGAGGGGAAGAGAGAGAGACTAGTAACTAAATTTCTGGATCTCTGTCTTGCTGCTGTGAGTGTTCCTCTTATGTACAGCTTTGTGTTTGCAACACTAAGGTACTGTGATATTTTTGCTTTTGCTAAATAAAATATGTGTATTTACTTTAAACCCACGGTGGTTTGTGAGATTAATCAACTGTCAAGCATTTATAAAAACTGAACTTTATTACTAAACAAAGTCAAAATAAATGATTCAAAGTGCATACTTTTGTCACTTCTGGAATTCTAAAAAAAATTTGGTTGGACAAGAAACGTGCAAATAACATGTTGTGCTCGAGTTACAACAAACAATATAAAGCGTGCCACTTCTAAAAATACATTATAAAAGGCTTTGGTTAAATGTGCAAGTGAAAAGTGTTGGAAATACATACATTAACAATGAGAGGTTATTTTCGATAGCAGTGCAGACGTAGATCTTTCCTTTCAGAAACTCCTGTAAAAAGAATTTTCACGTAATAGTGCGGACGTAGCCTTATAGAGTAATGCTTTGTGCTGTTATGTATGAACTTTTAGTTAAATATTGTCAAAATGAAAAAGGTTCACAGGCAAACTACAATCTGTGTTTCACTGGAAATTTCTCCATTTGAAGCTAGTGTTATTGAAAAATGCTTTATTTTTTTGGTTCACAAATCTCCGTATACCATGCATCCAATACCTACATTATAAAATTATAAATCTCTTGCATGTTTGTTAATGGTAAGCCAAAAGAACAGCTAAGATAAACCACTAAGTTTGGTAATACTTCTGCATCTAGCTGGTGTTTGAAATTTCTTGCTTTGATATTGCTGTTTTTTATGTGCCAGCATTTACATTCTGCACTGTGAGATTAGCACTGCAGCAACAGATAATTTTAAGTAGGTTATGGCTGTGACCATTGCAGTTAAGCACTGTTACTACTATGGAGTCAACATCCTGATTTATACTGAAAAAATAACAGCTGGTCGCTTAGGGCTTTATTTCTGGAAAAAAACAGTGTTAGAGGTTTACCTATAAATGGTTTTCATTTAATAGTTGTCTGTCTATAATTCCACTTAATGGACTTGGTAGCAATTTTTTTCTAATTATGATTATTCAAATTGAGTTTGATATAATTTTCATTAGCTTATTTACCATAGATCTTGTTGGTAACATTTATTCATATGGATATTAAGTCCAGCGCTTCTTAGACCATTGTACTCATTGATGAAATAGTGGAAACAATTTCTAATGTTACTGATTTTTATTTATTTTAGATATTTCTATAGGTATTATGTAACGCACTTAGCTACTTCAGTCATAACATTTATCATTTCCTGAGTTCCTGATTGCTCTTTCATCTGTATTCACAGGGATACACGTCCTTCTGGAATGACTGCATCTCTTCTGGGCTGCGTGGGTGCATGCTCATCGAGCTGGCCTTGAGAGGGAGGCTGCAGCTGGAGGCCTGTGGCATGCGGAGGAAAAGTCTGTTAGCCAGGAAGGTGTGTACCGTCTCAAAGCCTGTTGAGCCAGAATAACACTCCCAAGATTCACTCTTCTGTCTGTAAGCTGGGTCTGTCAAGTAGACATCTCTCCATGTAGTTCTTTTAGAAATGCTCCTTTTATTAGGTTTAATTTACAAACGTACCTTTTCTGTCTTTATTGCTTGAACTATATGATGGGATTAAATTAAAAATGTTTAGAAATAGAAAACTTATTTGATGGCTCTTCAAATGATCATTACAGAATATTATCTTTTATTTCTCATTTCTCAAAAATGGCTGAAGCATTTAGTGTTGGTTTCTGCTTTGTATCGGTGACATTTTAGTATTTTAATATATTGAAAATAGTGTAAATGATGTAATATCGTAAATATTTAGCTGAGACAGGTTGCACCAAATTAAGGAATAACATGCACATGGGTTGAGGAAACCTTTGCTCAAGAATTTTTCAAAAGCTTTAATCACCAGGCACGCTACATTTACAAGAAGCATTTCTGGTTTGTTTTGTGCTGCCTGCAAATAATATGCTATAATAAGGAGGATGAAGAGATGAGGTGGTCAAAATCAAAAATACAATCTTTCCTCCTCCTTAAACTACTTTAAGATAACCAAGATACACTTTGAGGGTTGCAGTTTGAGAACCACTGATGTAGAGTGTCATTTACTTTTTTGTGCCTCCATACTTTGTTGTAGTTTTTGGAGAACTGCCTTTTTTATCGTTAAGCCACCGTTTTACAAATTTAATTAGGGCTTCGCCAATCAAAGAGGCAAATTGTTCTGAAGGCTTCTCTTTGGTAGAAGGATTTTGCCTACTTGCCACAAGATGGAGCACTTTCCCTGTGAAAAACTTCCCATTTGTACTAAACATTTTTTGCGGGCAAATTGGGGGGAAAAAGCTATTTGTGACATGTCTGTGTTCTCAGATGGGGCTTTGTGCTATAAATTCTCAGCTGAATATACCTCAGTTTAAGAAGAAGATTTCTGTAGTTTACATTCGAGAATTGATGTTTAATCAGGTGACTATTATTGTTGTTACTTGCATATTACGTGTGCTTAAGTTTGAATTTTGAGGAAGACAACTAGTTTCCTTGTCATTTTTTTCAATTTGTCTACATCTGAAATGTTTTGTGCCTTGTAACTTGTGTTGTTGATCTTTGGTGTTAATAGGTGATTTGTAAGTCTGATGCTCCCACTGGAGATGTCTTGCTCGATGAAGCATTGAAGCACATCAGGGAGACCCAGCCACCTGAAACAGTACAGAGCTGGATTGAGCTGCTCAGTGGTTAGTAAAGCTCGTCTTCATGGGAGTATTTTCTGTATTGCCTCTCCTTCACTGTGTAATCAGTCAAATATGCATTAAAATTGTCTTCCCTCTTGCGCTATTTCCATATCTTGTTTTTAGTTGGTTCCCACTTCCTGTTTCCATTTGTATGACTATGGGGCTGCAGTTGGCACATGTTTATAATGACGTTTTGGTTTCCGGTTTCACTGAGAAATTGGATTTATTTATGAATGACTTCACTTGGCTCTTGCTTGCAATGTCCCCTCAAGTAGTTGGTCCCAGCATACATCAGGGTTGTCTTGCCCTGTTTTAACTGCTAGCAACTTCAGTGTTGAGGAGATACTGGTTAGTTGGTTCACGTAGCCCCATAGGTCAGTCGTGTGCTCAGATCAAAATCCTTCACCCAAAATGATAATGGCTCCCCTGCAGCTTAACAATCCAGATGTGACTTCAGAGTTTGTAACTACAATTTTTTTTTTTGCTTACCGATTTGCCATTTTTTCCTGATATCAGCTTGTAGCATTCTGTATTTTGCTGCCAGTAATAATAGACCAGATCAGTGAGGCAACTGGCGCTGTGAGAAAATGTCAGATGGATGGAATTTAATATACTAAGCAAATAGATCATGACCTTCAACTGAATAAGCAGATCTGATGAGCGAATGTAAAATAAATCAGTGGCCCTCCATAGTCAGACTTTAGCTCAAACAGCTCTCCTTCTCTGGTTCCAACTGGTAATGATGAAAGGAAAGAAGCTTTGAACCAAACAGTAGCTAGGATTACTGTGCACTGTCAGTCACTGTTTGGTTAATATGTATATCATATGTGTACTCTGTGGGAACCAAGTGGCCGATGTGAACTAACTTTAAACTTGTCAGTGACTGACCGTATATGGTAAGTCAGTTGCAGGTGAAGCAGTGTTTCACCTGCCAGTGTCTGTGCTTGCTAGAGTACTGGACCTGGGTGTGACCTGAATATACTAACCGCTCGAAGACCCCTCTCTCTTGAAAGTATACTTTAACCATTGTTCTTGTGATATGTCATCCATACAGGTGTTTAACTGGAGAGTCTAAGGGTGCTTTTCCACTACCACCAAGAGCCAAGCCGTACCGCAAACTAACGGTTTTGCATTTTAAATTCTCTGAGCCATACCTGCGCTGACATGACCTTGCTATGAAAGCATAACTAAGTTGAGCTGGTTGCATCACCACCGACTAATTGGTCTAAATGCAGGGAGATACCAGTTATCTGTCAATATGCATGGATTATCAGGAGGATAAAAGGGCATATTGTATGTATTATTCATTAGTAGTATCGCACATCGCGATGTATTGCCGCATTCCCAATAACTCAGAACTTGAAAATATCTGGTCTCCTGCTTAAAAAAGTACTATAGAACAGCTGAACGGAATGAATTTGTAATGCACATTTAGGCAAGCTAATGCTAATTGCTCTAGCGATTGATGCAAGCATATGCAATTCCGTCAGACATTCTAGACGAAATTGGCATGTAGTAAATCATGAGGTACACCGCGTGAACAGTAAATAAGTGTCTCTTCACTTTTACGTCACAGTCGCTCTCCAGACCTGACATGTCTTTGCCGAAACAACCTGTCTCTATGAAAAACCGATGCGAGCTGGAACTGCACTGTACCTAGTTTCTGTTTGCGGTACGGATCAGGTACAGCTTTGTTCCTGAATGCCAGTGGAAAAGCACTATTATATTGCATTATTACATAATAATAATAATAATAATAATAATAATAATATGTTTTGACAGGAGGCAAAATTTTTTGGTGATAGAAGGTCTTGCTCAAATACAAAATGCAGTCTGGACAATGCATTGGTCACAGATCATTAGCACCTAAATCCTTTTAAGGTGCCACTTTCTCATCCATACTAATTGTAAGCAACTCTGTCTGCAGGTGAAACGTGGAACCCTTTAAAATTGCACTACCAGCTGAGGAACGTGCGGGAACGCTTGGCCAAAAATCTGGTGGAAAAGGGTGTGCTCACCACAGAGAAACAGAATTTTCTTCTCTTTGACATGACCACGCACCCCCTCACCAACAATAACATCAAACAGCGACTCATCAAGAAAGTGCAGGAGGCCGTACTGGACAAGTGGGTCAACGACCCTCACCGGATGGACAAGCGGCTGCTAGCCCTCATCTTCCTCGCCCATTCCTCCGACGTCCTCGAGAATGCGTTTGCCCCACTCTTGGATGACCAGTATGACCTGGCAATGAAAAGAGTGCGACAGCTGCTGGACTTGGATCCCGAAGGCGAGAGCATGAAGTCAAACACAAACGACCTCCTCTGGGCTGTCGTGGCAGCCTTTACCAAATGAGTGAATGGAGATGAAAGTGAAGAGCCATGGACCACCGAGATTGAGTTCTTGATTTTGGGGGTGTTGGTGGTGGCGGCGGCATGATTTCCTCCTGTGCTTAGGTCATTGCCTGTGCAGGTTATCTTTCTGTCATGTTTCCCCAGCTTGTAGATACACCTTCCCACTCCCTGGCCCTCCCTGTGCACTGTGAGATTGTTCACTTTTCAGTCACGTCCCAGGTCATGCCGACTGAACTGAAAACAGAAGCACACACTATGTCATTTCAAAATCCTTTGTACGATGACTCTTTCCCACAATCAGAAAAGAGTCTGTTTGGAAACTTTTGATCTCTGTTATATACTGATGTTATACTTCAATGAATAAAATCAAAGATCCCCCCCCACCTGACTTTGAAGGCAACATCCAGAGTCCTTCATACACAAACTGTTGCTATAAAGCTATGACCTGCCTTCATATAAGGGAGGGAGATAAAAATAATGTAAATTGCACCTCTTTTGTCACACATTTACACAAATCACATTCCTTTCTGGGGGTTTCATTTATTTAGAGTAAGCAAGCAAATTACTTTATTTTTGTCTCTACGGAAGGTTTCTACCTTGTCTCTGTTATACGCTTCACACTTTCACATACTCTACATTTTCATGGTCTTCATAACTAGTACTGCAGCCAGACAGCTGCCTGCTGCCTGTACACCCTGATTTACATCCTGAATACCGCAGTCATGGAGTGGGAAGCATTCCATTGTGTTTTGTAAATAGTTTCTCGTATTCAAACACTTGTTCCTGTAGCCAGTTATACTGACCCAGAACACATCTGGCCAGCACTTGAGATTAGAACATTCTTCAGGGTGTTGTGGCCAATCATCTGCTTTTTAATGTTTCTTCTTATTTTGCCCATTTTACTGTACAACTGTGTACTCCAGAAAAAGAACACTTATTCACTGTTGACTAGCCAATGTTTTGTACAAAAGGGGCCGTGATTGACTGTAATGGAAGTCTTTGCCTTCCCACCCCCCTCCCCCCACAATATCATTGCAGTTTTTATAACTGCGTCATAGCATATCTGGTTCTTAATTTTGTGCTACCTTCAATTTTTAATTTTGTATAGCTAACTTTTGTTAATTCTCATTTCTGTTCATACTCGATGCCTCCTATGTCTTGCTTTATTGTAGCTGCGTTGGGATTATAAACAGACACCTATTTTGGGCATAATTCACTCATGGCTGGTTTACAGCTTTCTGACTTTTTTTGTTAAACTTTTGGAGTAAAACAGATACTAAATAATGTATAACTAGACTTGAAATTAAAGGGAACCCTATTCTGTATACTTGCTTTTTACCATACAATAAAATAAGAACTTGAAAGTGCCTGAAAAATATTTGGTTTCTGTCACATTTCATTATCTGATATGGGTGTTCATTTTATTTTTTCCCCATTTTGTAACCTGAGACGTCATGTAACCCACTTCACTAGAATACTGGATAACTAGACTTTTGTCCTGGTGGTACTTAATCGTGGTACATTAAAGTAACTTTTTCAAATATACCCTAAGTCAGGGGTGGCCAATCTTATCCGCAAAGGGCCGATGTGTGTGCTGGTTTTTGGGATAACCTTTAGGTCAGCTGTTCAAACCCACGTGTGAGGACTCTTCAGCCAGTCAGTCCTCTAATTAGTGACCTAATTAGGCAGTTGCAGCAAAAACACACGGTGGCCCTTTCTGGATAAGATTGGCCACCCCTGCCCTAAGTATTACTGTACCCAGATCAGAGTGATGGGTCTTGCAGATTTTGGTATTCTTATATTGAATTTAGCTTATTTTTATGAAATGCCCTTCCCAATATAACTGCCCCAGAGCACATCATGTACATACATGCATAAGCACACAAACTGCACACTGTGTAAGCAGAAAAAAACAGAAGACAGTGAACTAGAGGAACAAAAACTTGCACTACTGGGGGGAAAGAAAAACAACTGCAATTTCAGTGGCCAAATTTCCACAGGTGTGTTAATTGATTTTCCAGTTACAACTGAAGTTATTTTGTACATTTTGGGGATGAGTGGCAAAGTTTGGTGTCCTCCCAGAATGCTGTAACACACACCTACACACACACACACAAATATATGTGTGTGTGTGTGTGTGTTTTTATATAAAAACCCTAATATTATTAGGGTTTTTTAGGGCATAAATGAACCTCTGCTATGTTAGTGAACTAAAAAATGTTTACGGCATGAGACACAAACAACAGTAAAACAAAAATGGTGCAGCATACATACGGTAAACGAATCATGTCCTCTTTTTATACCGGGGTTTTGAGTTTCAATGCTGCAGTTTTTTTTTTTTTTTTTTAATATTTGTTCCTGATGCACTGCATGATCTTGAAACTACATATGCACGTCAGTGGCGTTTGTTGTATCTTAGTAGTTAAATTAATATTCCATCCATCTACCTTCCAAACGCTTATCCAGCTCTGTGTTTGAAGTCATAATTCAGATTCAAGATGTTTTATTGGTTATGAGCCAAAAGTGTATTGGAAGTCTCACTTGTTCAGCCAGAGGCTGAGGGTTTTTACTGATAAGGCACGAAGCTCCCGAGAGGAACATCAGGCATAGTTGGAAATGTGTGATCAATATACAGAAATACTAAAATCACAGTGAGGCACTAATGAGACATGAAAACAAAACAAAATCAAGTATGAATGTGCACTCTGTGCAACTGTGGTTACCTCTAATTAATCAGCTGGAAAAAATTGTTTATGGAGACTGCATTCCTGCAATCTAATGTAGTATATTATCAAACAACTCATGTTAGTTTACTATTAATTATAGGTTTTCTTAATAATTTGGTCTGGTAACTATAAGTTATTATTATTATGATTATTATTATTCTTTAAATTGTTGCATTGTATTTAAACAATACTTTTCTGTAAGCTGTGTAACTTTTTTCTGCTGCTCAGGAGTGTGTTATTTATTCCTGTTATTCTACACAGTTCAAAAGCAAAGTGCGTCGTTACGTAGCCGCTAACCCTCACCCTCCAACCTGTATGTCTTCACTGTCATGCTTCACTGTTTCATGACATAGGGCATCTGCTTCCCACATTTAAGAATATTTCTCTGATCACATAATTCTGCAGAGCTATTGAGCAAAAAAATGTTAAAATTAGACTTGGAATACCAAACAATCTATTAAGATTGCATTATTCTCCAATTTGTCTTCATTTTGTAGAACTATCGCAGTTTGCTTCTTGATGTTCAATGTCACCAATATTAGTGTCCATTTTGTGATAGAAAATATAATATTGAAGCAGGGGGAAATCCAGAGTGCGTACATGCTTAAAAGCCTAAAAATTGTGTTTGAATGGATGCCAAAACGTAATTGCATTAACATATACTGAAATGGATAGCCTTTGACCATGCTTGCATTTTTTTTTTGGATGTTTATTTTCCTAATTTTAATTTAAGAATTTTTACTGCTTAGTTATGGTCAGATATAAACAATTGTTATCAACAGAAACATAAAAAGACACCCATCTTATGGAGTTTCTTGTTGATATACATCAAGATTCTCTCCATTCTCCTTGGTCACGTCTCACTGTTAAATGTGTGGGTTTCCCTCATTATGTTTAATATATTATTCTATATAATATTGTAGGCTGGAAGGCCTGTCCCCGGCAGTGGACGTCATACGCCCCCTTCTGTCGGGCTGTGGCCGCACTCTGATGATCCTTGGCCAGCTCGTGCCCGACATGTACACACCCCCCGGGCTGGCGCAGGTAGTCTATTCCTGGTGTCAGCTGGGCGAACCAAACACCAGCTCCACCAGAGTCGGCAGCTCAAGGGCAAACATATGGGTGGCAGGGGTACAGCTGGTACATTCCTGTACCACCTGCCCGATAAGCCCACAGGACCAGAGGATGGTGGGTGTTCCAGTCACGCTGGTGCCCTTCTGTGAGGATCGCCAGTTGTGTGGCTAGAGTATCATGAAACCGCTCCAGCAGCCCATCGCTCTGAGGGTCTTCACGATCCCCAGCCGCCAGCAGACCTCGCCAAACACCTTTGCCTCAAAGTTCCTCCCCTGGTCACTATGCAGCTCCTTGAGGGCCCCGAAGCTGCAAAAAAACTCCTCCCCAAGCTTAGCCACTGTGGTGGTGCCACTCTGGTCAGAAACAGCATATGCCTTGGGCAACTTTGTGAAATAGTCCATGGCCATGAGTATATACCGATTCCTGGCCTTGGTGCGGGGGAAGAGATCCTGGATGTCCAACCCCACACACTCTATGGGGGTACCCACCAGGTACAGCTACAGGAGAGCTCGGGATTGCCAACTAGGACCCTTCTGAGCTGTGCAGGCATCGCAGCAATGCACAAAGAGCTTGGTGTCCTGCTGGCAACCAGGCCAGTAGATTCGCTGCTGCAGCTTCCCCAGCATCTTTTTTACCCCAGAGTGCCCTGACCTCAACACGCCAGGGTGCAGACTCCGGGGAACCAGCAGCTGCAGCAGCTCCCCTGATCCATCCGCCGATCGCCAGTGCTGATACAGCAGCCCCTCATGCTCTTCCAGGGTGTCCCACTGGGAGTTGTAAGCCGAGATCACCTCCCAACCCAGACTCCTGCCCTCGCCCAGCCAGTCCTTCACCCTGTTCAGCATGGGGTCACTGCACTGCTCTGTGATGAACTGCTAGCAATGAAAATCCTGATGGACTCGATGGGCCGGCTGTCACTCTGGGATGTAAAAGTTACGCCAGTGATATATGGTCTGTCCGCACCTGGAACCTCCGACCACAGAGGTGGGGACAGAAGTGTTTACACACCTGCACTGCGCCCAGCAGTTCCCGTTGGGTTATGCAATAATTGTGCTCCTGACGAGTAAGCATCCGGCTGAAGTATGCCACCACACGCTCCCCTCTGGGTCCCGCCTGTGACAGCACAGCGCCTAGCCCCTCGTTAATAGTGCCCACATCCAGGATGAACGGGAGACTCGGATCTGACTATGCTAGCACGGGGGAATCGGCGACCGACTGTGCAAAGCTAGTTAAAAATCGCAGTACAGGCATCTGTGCCCTCCTCTGCTGCTGTTTGCCACTGTCACGCCAGAGGGCCACCATATCAGCGCCGAGGTGAAGGGCTGCTCCCAGTATGTCGACCGTGGTCCCCAGCTGAACCAACAAATCCAGATCGATGATGCAGTGGTTGGAGATGTCAGCGAGCCAGACCTCCTGCACCACCGTGTGTCTAGCCAGCTTTACTCACAGCTGCCTCTACCCCTCATGGTGGTGTGCATGCTAGTCACAGACGTCAGCTGCATGTCGGTCATCTTCCAGCCGGCTGGCGCGGTTCCACTGGTGCCTGGTAGTATGCCCGGGTGAATCAGGATGACGGTGAAACCCCGCGCAAGGATGTGAAGGTCCACTGTGAGTGCCCCCAGGGTTTCACTGTCTCGCCTTCGCTGGTTTGCCAGTTGTTCTTGCTCTGCCTCCACCGACTGCCACCGGCCAAACCGCTGCTCCAGTGCTTCCACCAGGACGGCAAAGTTTTGCTGCTTGTCGGGGGTCAGGCTGAGGAGATCCTGTAGCGCTTCCCCCTGGCGCCAACGCCAGGTGCACCGCCAACTCCTCGCCGCTCTGGGGATTTTGCCAGGCGCCACTAGATGAGTTAGGTCTCCAAATCCTTCCTGGCGTAGCGCAGGAGCTTCATAGCCACCGTGACTCCCCCACTTTCAGGTACCAGAGTGCCTGGGGGGGCTTCTACTTGCACTTCCCGGTGGCGACACGGGCAGGTCGTGCTGGATTCATTGGGTTGCCCCTGGAAGGCACGCTGCTTGGTTCCCAGGGTTCCTATCCCATGGACTGGTGCTCCCTGCTACCACTATAGAAAGTTATCTGGTTATTAATTAGAATTAAGGTTAAGAATTAATTATTTATTTGCAATGATCCCGAGCAAACCATCACCTGACTGGTTTAGATCTCTGGACTCCGCCATCTCTAAATTCCTTTGGAAAGATAAACCCCCGCGTATTAGCTTAAAAACGCTGCAAAGGACCAAGGACAAAGGAGGACTAGATCTGCCTAACTTTTACCACTATTTCTTAGCCAACAGGCTTCAAAACATAACAGGGTGGTTAAAACATTCCCTCTTAGATGAGCCTTGGCTAGACGTAGAACAGGCACTATGCAATAATATAGAGATTTCAGATCTGCCATTCATTAGCTCAAGCATCAAACGACACGAATGCTTTAAAAGCATCAGTATCAGCTCTTCTCTGACAGCATGGTGGGAGTTTCTAAAAATGACTGAGTCTTCATTAATCCCATGCAAACGGACTCCCATCTGGAACAACCCTGACGTATTACTAAACAATAACATGATAAACTTCCCAGATTGGAGTTGTAAAGGTATTAAATACTTGGAACATATATTTGAATTAATAGACTTTATTCCCTTCGACATATTAATTAAACGATATGG
>JAODLD010000124.1:11618553-11629738 GCA_026781065.1 Mormyrops boulengeri
TTAAAAAAAAAAATTTTTTTTTTTTTGTTCCCCCCCCCCCCCCCCCCCCCCCGCACACACACACACACACACACACACACACAAACACACACACAAACACACAAAAGCATTTGGCAGCAATTATATCTCAGAATGTTTGTATGTTCATTCAAGCATTGTATGTTTAGATATAAGGATTTTTGCCAATTCATCCATACAGATAACTCTGTCAAGTTAAACAGCGAGAACTGGTGGGCAGCGATTTTCAAGTTCGGTTACAGATTTTCAATAGGATTTGAAGCCCAGATTTGATATGACCATTCTAAAACAGTGATCAGCTTGTTTTTAAGCCACTCCTTTGTAGTGTATTTTGAGTATGTTTCTGGCTTAGAGCATGAATCATTGCATTAAATGTATATTTGTTGTTGACAGATGCTTCTGTATTCCTCTGTCCATTCAGCTTCCCATTGCTTCCTGCTGAAATAAACACTAGCATAATACTACTATCATGCTTGACATTAGGGATGGTGTGACCTGGATTATCAGATGTGTTAGACTTAGGCTTGGTGTTTCATTTTCATACCAATCAGCTCAATTTTAGTTTCATCAGACCATCAGCCTGGAGTCTGTCCCAGGCAGCATGGGGCATAAAATGAGAGAACACCCTGGACAGGATTCCTATCCATCTGGGCAGGTAGCTTTTCAAACATCTCTGTCAGCTTCAGTTTTGCTGCTGGCATAGTCACTTCAATGACAATTACAATTCAGATTTGGATGGCCACTTTTGTGGGAAGACTTTGGTAATATCTGGGTTCTATCATTATTTCCATTGTTTTACAATACTCCTGGGAGCATTTTTTTTTTTTAAAAAAAAGCTTTGTCCATCTCTTTCCCATGAAAAACTTATGGTGTTTCCTGGGTCTTCATTGGAGAGATTTTATGATCTCTTACAGTTCAGACATCACAAGGCCAGTACATTTCCTACACTCATGTAACTGAAAATGGTGGGATTATGGTTGGGCTATGGACCTTGTTCATGTTTTGGTGTAATTCCTTTAGAAATTTTACGCACTCGCCCAGTTTACGCTGTAATAACACAAAGGGACTAATATTCTTTATAGTAAATGCTCACTATGGATTACTCAGCTGTATGATTCTGTTATTGTTATTGCATGCTATTGTATTATTGCTGGTTTGGAATATCTGTCCTCTATCTGCAGGACTGTGAGTGAAAAGTCTGAGAGGAGATTGCCTGGCATAGCACTTTCTAAATACGGTTACAAACTGCTCCTCAGTGTGTTTGACTGGATTTGCAGTCTAGTGCTGAAGGCTGGTCTCTTATCAGTAGTAAAGCTGTGCCCCCCCCCCCGTTTTAAAATAAGTATGTGTTCCTATAAAATTGCTGTTAGAATTTTTTTCCTCCTCTTTTTTGTTACTGCCTGCTTGGCTCGTCTTATTTGTCTGTCCATCCAACTTCCAATGGCTAATCCTGGTCTGGGTTGTGCTGGAGACAATCCCAGGCAGTACCTGCCAGAAGGCTGGGGAATACTCTGGATGGCATGGCAGTCCATTACTGGGTACATACACAAACACATAATTTGTACACTGTGGGCAATTAAGAAACAACAGTTAGCCTAAATGCATGGTTTTGGACTGCAGAAAGAAGCCAATGTAACCAGAGGGCATCCATGGCACTGGAAGAATGTGCAAATTCCACACACACAGAGCGGAACGCCACTCGTATTTCAGTGAAATGCATATCTTCACAAATAGAAACATTGTTTGACGTGGTTATACAAAGAATGATTAGAAACAGCTTATTAAAGCTGTGTAATTTGGTAGATAAACAATGTGGGTCTGTTTGCAGTCAGGCCAAGTGCTGTTTCAGAGAATGTCATTTGGTGCCAAAGACTGCACCTCCATCTGCGACTACAGATATCAAGGCTTGATCTTTGTTGCAAGTGATGTTTTAAATTAAGTAAGTGCTATCCAAAATAAATAACCTAAGGTTTAAGATGAGTTTGAGGTGGGTTTACATTCACTCTTTGACTTAATAATGTTGAATTATCTATCATTTTTTAAGTCTAATTCAGTCCATTTGCTGGAATACTACACAATGAGTGTTTATTCAGTTTGCTTAATGGTCATGTAAAATTTGTGTGACAGGTCTCTGTTAATGAAAAACATGTTTATTGTGTTTTAAGAGCTGTATCCCTTATACTCGAAGTGTTTTCGTTTTGCAACAGACCTTGCCAGTCCTTGGACTTAGTGATTAGGGATCGTAAATGTCTGGGTATTAAAGCCCCAGATGTCCTGTAGTCCAAATGAAAAGCTTCAAATCTAATGCAGCTCCATTGTTGTCAACAGATAATGCTGCCAGTTATATAACAGAACAAGTTTTTAATTCATTGTACATTCTTCTCTTCTGGTGTGCATGTAGTACATAAAAAAATGAATAGAAAGGGGGAAAAAATTAAGCTGCAGGGAATGTGAGCCTGAATGTCTCTGTCTGTCAGCCTGTCTGTCACCAGGAAGATAATTCTTCACTGCACATTCGCTGCTATTTTCACAATCCAGTGGTCAAGCTATGTGATCATGGCAGATGTACAACAAGCCATAGAGTAGACACTTCTGAAGTGGAGTATGCACTAAGCAGAATAATTCCTGTACTCCTTTATTTAAAGGGAAAAATCTAATTAATATTAACAAAACACTCAGAACATTAAGATTTTTTTTAGTGGAGTGATTGCTTGTGAAAAAGTCAAATAATTCTTTGATTGTAGAAAGTTAGGCATTGTAGCTAAACTTTATTATTTAACAGAAAGTTTTCTTATAATGAGAAATATTTTATGAAAAATGTATTACATTGTAATAATAATATGACATAAAAGCAGCTTTCTGGAAAGTTAGAGCCCTTGAAATTGCATGCGTTACCAGAGATTTTATTTGTGTTATGTATGCTGTGTTGGGACTGTATGACATAATTACACTGGGGCAGCACTTCTGACATTTTAGCATATTCGTTTAATTGCCCTGTGACAGGAAATGTTTTCCAGTGAGGCAATCCCTGTGCATATGGACAGAAACATTCACAAAATGAGCCTGATCTCTCTAATTAAACAAGGCAGACTCAGACATCCCAGAGGGTGGCATAAAGCCATCCTTGTTGCCTTTGGGATGCTTCAGACCCTTCCCCCCCACCCCCCGTTGTTTGTGATGCATGCAGATCTCCGTTTCACAGATGACATGGACCCTGGATTAGCACCCCTCCCTTGAACAGATTGTACTTGCTGTGGGACCATCTGCGTTCCCAGCACTACTACAAAGAGAGGGTCTTTCCTGAGATGCATCATTTAAGCCAGTGACAGTGACTCAAACTCCCAGACTGACTGTGCACTCATCCTTATTGGGATGCTAAAATATGGGTTCACACTGAGCCATTCACTGTTACCTAGATGAGTGTCAAGGCAATATTGGAGGGACAGGGACAGATCCAGTGAGTGACTGAGGCAAATCCGCCCTGTCACATTATCCACAAATTCTCCTGACTAGTTTATTCATATTTTTAACAGTAAAATCCTGGAAAATATTGGGTGGGACAAACACCACAGTTTGAATATTGGGTAGGATGTGTCCCACCCGTCCCGCTCAAGAGTAATTCCTGTGCTGCTTAAATTACGTAAGAGATTTCAAAAAATGTTAACACATATTTAATTCTGTGTTCTCCCCTGTTCTGTTTTCTCTAACTTTTAAAAAAAATCTTCTTTTAAAAGGAAATCAGTGTTACTTAAATCTTCCAATGAGCAATGTATCCTGCCAGGTATTGTGTTGCGCATGACAAACTGTGTATGAGAGGCTGTTATTATCTTATAAGTCAGTATTTGAAAAACTTTGGCATTCTTTTTACCAACATTAGTCAACATATACAATCAGTGTTAGCTAAACCGTATAAATTTTCATGGCTAATGACAATTACCAAATAATAAATAACATAATTGTGTAAGAAGCTGATAAGCGGCACTTTGTACAGATCAGATGAGCTACTTGCTTTTCCACAATATTTGGAAGGTAGATCAACGTAAGAATTAGGTAAGGTAATGAGAAGAGTTTTAGGTAAGAGACTAGACAGCAAGCCTGTGATTAATGTTTTTTGGGAGCATGGGCTGCTACAGAAACCACACAACCAAAATATGACCGAGCATTAAAGATGCAAATGGTTGCTCCAACTCTTTGTTGTCGCTGTTTTATGTGAGCTACGGGAGGATGCAGTCTGTTTATGGGCCAGGAGGTGTAAACAGATGTGCTGATTACAGTGATGGCCCAAAGCATGCAATGTGTTTTTGGGGCAGGAGGTGTAAACAGAGCTGCAGTGCTGATTACAGTGATGGCCCAAAGCAATCAGCGTGAGCGCTGACCACAAACAGATCTCTGCTACCCAGTGATCTACAGCCCCCAACAGTTCCCATAATCATAGCGTGATAAATGTGTGCTGATGACATGCTTGCCACTCCACCTTGTAGTCTCGCATCAGTGAAATCCTAGCTGTCCGGTTAAAACTGCTTTTCCAGGACTCAGGCCAGTCAGTGGGCCAGTGTTGGCAATTTTGTGCTGGTGTTGTTCACTGGGTCTGGTGAATAGGCAGGAGATCAAAACAGTGCATTTTATGATTCGATTATTTACTAAATCATAAATGGAGAAAAGTAACTTTAATATTGAGATTTCTGGATTTTCCAGGATGGGATTTTCATTCAGTCACAAAAATGTATCAAAAAACACTAATGTGGTTTGGAGTCTTGCTGCCTTGCTGTGTAAAATAGCTGGAAGACCCATTAAAACCAAACTTTCATTGGCAATTTGATCTTCTGTTTGAGGAGCTTTGCCCACACTTGCACTGGGGTGAATGTAAAGCATAGAGATCTTTTTCCCAAAAAAGGAAACTTTTGCTCTGAATTCACCTTGACCACCGTTGCCTTGGCAAAGTGTTTCTGGGTCTCGTATTTCCTGGGAACTTTTCAAAAAAATTTTATGCTTTTTACAGTGTGTCAGGTTAGTATATTCTGTGTTTGTCAGGGGATCCACTGGATTTTTCTACCTTGAGGCCTGTAATAACCTTATAAGACCCTGTGTTTGAAACTTTTGTCTCTCTGAAGTGTAAAACAGTAGAAGGCTTGGATAAATGCTTGGACAGAACTCCTGTGTCCCCCTTTGTATTACGGATGGCTTACCGTCTGACTCAAGCTGTGCACACACTACTCATGCTGTGACAGCATGGTGATCATGAGCCATTGCCTTGGTCTCCTAACACTGTTGGTTAAACAGTTTTAATTACATGTCTTCTCCATTCTGTAGTACTATTTCACAGCATGAACGAAGACCCAATTCATATGGAAGTGTGGTCTCCCATACAGAAGTAGCCAAATATTCCAAGACTCAATAATATCTGGTGATATAATTTTATTTGATCAAATATTAAACAAACGCCAACAGTTTTAAACATTGCTTTACTGACTGACATGATTATGTCATATTTTCAAACTCAAATTAAGACCAGGAACTCAAAGTCTCTTAGTAATGAAAACAGATAAAATGAGCTAATTAACGTACATCATATTTCCTAATCAAAAAAGCACCTTCCGTGTTTAGAAACTGTCTTTGCATGCAAAAAAATCAGAAATCTGAACGTTTTGTTTGCTATAATACAATGTCTTCATTCCCAGATGTAAGAACTTCTTGGCCAAATGTACTGATAATCCTAGAGTAGTATAATGTAATGCAGAAAACATTTGTTAGTATTTTTTTCAGTCACACAGCTCCTTTTCTCATAATCGTTTGTTGGTAATACTTTACTTAAAGCACTCATGTATAATGCAGTATACTGGCTTGCACTGACCATTATAATGCATTATGAAGGTATCTGTAGTGCATTATAGATAAGAGCTTCAAAGAGCATTCATAATGCATAATAAACATGGCTATAATGTGGTATGCCTTTTTTATAAATAGTTATACCCGTGATTATAATACTTGCGTTATAATGCATTAGGAAGGTATCTGTAATGCATTATGATGACTGCTTTAAGTAAAGTGTTACCCATTTGTCTTTTATTGGCAGGTTGTCTCTTGATACTGATAGATTTGAGGCTTTTATTACCAGATGGTACACTGGTTGAGCCCAGTACTGTACTGTAAATTGTAGAGGCTCTGGGCCTTTTTTTCCTCTCTCAATCACAAACTAAAGCAGACTTAGAAAAGAGCCCCTGAACTTATTAGGCCAGGTTGGTTAGACATGGTTGGGTGAGTTTGGTGTGGAAGAACCCGACTGGCCTGCACAGAACCCTGAGCTCAACCCAATAGAACACCTTTGGGATGAACTACATAGAACGGAGATTGTGAGTCAGGCCTTCAAGTCAAACATCAGCTTCTGACCTCAGAAATGCTCTTCTGGATGAGTGGGCAGAAATTCCCAGACACACCAAAATCTTGTGGAAAGCCTTCCCAGAGGAGTGGCAGCTGTTATAGCTGCAAAGGGCGACCAACTCCATATTGATGCCTATGGATTTAGAGTGGGATGTCATGTAGGTGTAATGGCCAGTGTCCCAATATTTTTGTCCATATAGTGTATGTTAACCATATGAGGGGATGCACTAGCATCTAGGGTGCAGATATGAAAATGTGGCTTGGAGTTTTTCTACACTGGAAATTAAAATGAAATGTTAAGCTCTGGCTAAAATACCTTCACCTGTATCATGCAATATAGCATTCAGAGAATACATATCGCTCCTCCACTGGATCTAGTGAATGGAAGTAACTTTTGCTAAAGACCCTATGATGTGTTGTGTTTGCTTTAACAGTTGGGTGATTTAGTGCCTTTACACAGTGTGCCTAATTTGTTATAATGGGAGTTGTCCTACAGTCTGTACACCCAAAGAGTGGAAGATGAATGGCCCAGATTATTAGGTCTGAGTAACATACAAGCTATTTTTTATGAAGAGCCCTCATTTTTATTTTTAGAAGACGTGTCTTGGATTTTAATTCTTAAAACAAAGTTGTCATATTTTCACCTCACGATATGTTGTAAGTTGTTTTGGTTTGTAACCCAAACTGCAACTGGCTAAAGTGCACATTAAAGAGAAATATAGGTCTGCTGAATTGAATGTTTTGGTTTATTTTGGGAGAAAACTTTAAGCAACCATTTAACTGTGAGCCCTAAAAATGGCAAGAAATGTGGTTTCTCTCTTCCAGCATCTCGTGTAAATAAAGGGCTACCCTGCCCAGTCAGGGAGATGAACCATGGCCTTTTCAGCTACTGTTTTCATTCTGAAATGTGGGTCAGAAATTAAGCAACCATCGATGCCATCAAAGCGTATATCGTCCATAACTGGGGGTGACATATCTTTCATTTTTTTTATGCCAGAGAACAGCATTGAATGTTCTAACTGATCACCCTCCCTCCCCCCTCTTTGTGACTGCAAGCTCAGAAACAATAGTTATTTTCAGTGCTGCATGCCCACAAAAGAATATAACTCTTTGTGCTTAACGACTGCAGTGAGGGCTGAGAGGACTGTTCCCCTGTTTCCTCGCTATTCCATTTCTCTTACAGAGCTTTTATGTTTTTCTCTTTAGGTGACTGTATGACGCACCGGAGGAAGAATTGCCTTGCTCTCCTTTTACAGTGAACCAACATTTTCCGCTTTCGGCTTGACTGGAATCCTCTCAACTGAGCAGCTAATGGTTCCAGTTCCTCTGCTAACGCTCAGAGCTTAGGCCCCAGAGCTGGTTGCCTCACTTCCAGTTTTTTTTTTTTTTAGTCTTTTTTTATAGCATGACATCATGGCCCAGAGTTGGCTAGATTTAATGGCGGGAAGATGTGGTGGGCCTGTATGTTGTGCATGAGCCCAGCCGAGCTATTAGCATATCTGCAGAGATGGAGACGGGTCAGGCCCACACAAGCTGCTCCTGCCTTTCTGGGGAGCCACGGCAGCTCAGGTGAGGTGGAGCCCCCATGATGTGACCGTTCCTTGGGCTGTTTGAGCCAGGACGATGCCCATTACCCAGGAGAACTCGCTTAGCTATTTGGCCCTGCTGGGGGGCTGGCTGGAGGCTACAGAGAACCATGCGGGGCAGGGCGGTTCGCATCCATGCCAGGCCGCCGTGCGTAAGCTGGTAGAGTACATACAGCTAAACTTTGTGGAAGGGGACGTGGCCGTGCAGCCGGTGACCTCTCAGGAGGACATGGACGTGGAGGTACGCGCCATCTGGCTGCACAAGGCCCGTGGCGATGGCGACGAGTTCGGCCTCAGCTTCGGGAACATCCCAATTTTTGGGGACCCTGAGGGTCGCAAGAAAGGGCGCCGGAGGCGGAGGAAGGGCGACAAGGGCCCCGTCCTAGACGTCGGCTGCATCTGGGTGACAGAGGTGAAGAAGAATAGCCCCGCCGCCCGCTGCGGGGACATCAAGCTGCGGGACGAGCTCCTGACCATCAACGGGCAGCTGATGGTGGGCGTGGATGTCACCGGGGCCAGGTGGGATCCCTCACACATGGCTTGAAAACACGGTGCCTTGCATACTTAAGCAGCAGCCTAGAGTTACTCTCTATTCAGTCATCCATATTCACAGGGGAGCCTGGAACCACGAGGAAGGGGAATGCAATCTGAATGGGATACAAGGCAGATACACATGCACTCACTCACATACACTACAGGTACACCAAATTAGCCTAACTGTATGTCTTTGAACTGCCAGAGGAAACTGGAGTACCTGTGGACAACTCATGACAAAGAATGGAAAAACGTGCAAGCTCTTTGAACCCCCAACCCTGGAGGTGTGAGCGAGCATGCCATCCTGACTATCTAGTATATATAGTAGTATATATATATATGTTGAATGTCATATACAGTACTGAGCAAAAGTCTTAGTCAAAGACAATGATGTTTAAATGATCTTCATGTTGGTGTGAAACTTTGATATTATGCCTGTCAAACTGTCTTAGCTAAAATCTTTGCTAAAATCACCCCAGTATTTGCAGCAACCATCAAATACACCCATGTATCACTAGCATACCTTGTATTTAACAATTACCTTGGCTGGAGTGCCCCGGAAGAGAGGTTTGGGAACTGAAGCGGCGTTCATCTAGCCATCCAACAAGGTATAAGTAACTGAAGTTATAAGTTCTGACCAAAAGTGTACTTACTACCCAGATAAATAGCTTTTACACATTTCCTTTGACTCCCTACTTTTGCACAGTTCTGTATGTTTGGCCTCAAAGACCAAAGGCCTAAACTCTGAAGTTATACTTACATAAGCAGACATGTCTGGTGCCATTCAAGGTGACAGGGAGGCTGACCCTGTACGTGTCTGGGGCTCTTTCCCTCCACCGTCTCCACGCCTGCTGTCCATCTCAGCCCTGTGTCCTTCGGGTGCTTCAGCGGTGTGGAACAGCTGCTCTAAGAACAGGCAGCTTTTCTGTGGGAGAGGCAGCGAGCAGGCACTCCAGAGCCCCTGCCATATAGCCGGCGTCGTGCCCCCCGCCTCACACCCAACTGCTTCCTCTCCACCCGTCTTTGTGCTGCCGTGGCGTGTGCCTATGGGCCGTATGCCTACGGGCTGCGTGCCATGGCCCGGCACCTTGGAAACGGGCCAATAGGGCCTCAGCTTAGCTTAGAAGGAGCCCCCAGGGGGCGGGGAGACGCACGCCGGGCTGATGGCTGCGACGGACAGCTGACTGCCGCCTCCGGCGTAGCTGCTATCATGCCTGTCCCGCTGCCCGCTGCTCTGCTTCCGTAGCGGCTGCTTTGGCCCCCCGCAGCGTGACTCCCAGCCATTGACTCCCAGTCTCGTGGGAGAGAATTTCAAGGAAACAACAACGGCTGCTCTTGCTGTGGTCCATTTATAAGTAGGCCGGCATGTTCTCATATACATTTTGGAATGACATTTCGGAAGGAAATGAAATTCCTCCTCGTTTGACAAAAGAAGACTATCTGTCTTCATTTGTGGAAAGTGTCTAAAGCTTCCAACAGGAAGAACAATAAAAAATAGGGGATTTCAGACAATAGTCCTAGAAGTGAACAGCACCACAGCTCAGTGGATATATATTTGCATCTAGCTCCTAATCCAGTCTCATGTGTCAACTTTTCGCTCTGTAAAATCTCAGCTGGTGCTATTTTATTTTCTTGTTCAATTATATATTTAGGTGATGTGACATTTCAATAAGTAATCGTGCAGTCGTCTCTCGAAGCGAAACCCCAAATCGGTCTGATGTTTTACATGTTGTGTGTAGCAACTCAACCCAAAGGACGAAGTAATCCAGATGTAAGTGTTGCGCAAGAGGGAGAACAAACAGTAGGATGTTTTGACGAGAAGGGACAAATTTGACACCACGCCCCCGGCAGACGCTTCCCACGCAAAGGCATGGACACGGAGAGATTCTTGGGCGTAGCCAATGATTTTGCTGGAGCCTAAGATATCCGCTTGAGGAGTATAATTACAGACCTGTCGTGCTACCATGACATTGTTGAATCGCAGGGCTGGTAGAGGAGGGAAGCAAAAACAAGACAGAATCGGTCACTCTGTTTTTCTGTAAATAAAAATGGCACCACTCCCATGGGAGGAGTCCTTTCCCTCGCCTGAAAGGTGCTGCATTTTCATTTATTTACATAGTGGTTGCTGTTTAGAAGAAACATACAATTTGTTCCAGTTTTATACACTTGGATATTTTGCTGTTGGGATTTGGTTGAAATTCTTTTCCCCAAGAGCTCAGCAGCAAGTCCCTGCCTGGAAAAGGCACCCTTTGGGCTATGAATCTGTCACTTTCCCCACTATAACTACGTTCATGCCAGTGCAATGATGACCCAAATCACCACCTGCCGTTTCGAAGGTTCTCAGTTCGCTGAAACCTCCGATTTCAATCAGAAAAATATCCAGTGGCTCTCTTTGTAAAAATGCGTCACCAGGGTAGAGATAAGGCAGCAGTGAGCGGGGGGAGGGGTTTGGATTTATCACTGAAGGTCGCTCAGTTTGCCCTGAGCAAGAAAGTTAACCTGAATAGCTTTGGCAAAACATGCAGCTGTGTAGTACTGATACGCTGAGCCAGTTATTTTGGAGAGTAAACCACGCATATGGAAATAAAGAGTAAGGAAAAAAATCTTGGCAAATTTTCCTGAAGAGATTAACACTGACTGCCAGGAAAAGGCATTTTAGAAGAAATTTT
>JAODLD010000124.1:11632939-11648481 GCA_026781065.1 Mormyrops boulengeri
AGATAAGATTTTAACAACTCTGAGCTATTAGTTAAGTTCTCCCCAAATGAGCTTGATGGGCTGAATGGCCTCCTCTCTTTGTAAATTTCTTATGTTCTTATGTTCATGTACATGGTAGTATTTTTATGGCGGGGTGAGGAGCCTGTTCCATGGAGGGCCTTTTTGGGATGACCTCTCCATCAGCCAGTAATAGAACAGTGGTTCTCAGCTCCAATTCTGAGGATCCACCATTATTGGCTGACTGAGAGACCATCCGAAAAACCTGCACCCACACTGGCCTTCCATGCATCAGGTTCCCCACCCTTTACTTGAGAGGGCACATATAACTTATTAACTCAGTTACTACTCAAAAACAAATCCTGAACTATTATAGTTCCTGCATAAACTGTCATAACTGATTTCTGATGAACAAACATAGGATCAGTGCATAACTAACACTTAGTTACTGGTTAATTAATGGATGAAGTAAGCAAGTACTAGTACATTATTTGTGCCCTGAAGAAAAGTGTTAGCATTGTTTTTCCAAACGGGGGGCAATCAAACTGAAACATTAGTAGTGATCAAAATCAATGAATTAATTGGTGTTTTAGGGTTAGATTTCACATGATTGGTTGTGGCCACTGGGTGGCAGTATTAAACACGTTTTCTTTTCGCCTTATCTAGTACAGAAAAATACTGCAAACATACTGCAAACCTGTGGGTAACTGAGTGGTCATAACGAAGTGTTTATGGCTTGACTGAATACAGTTACTCCTACATTTTCAAATATAATCACATTATAAAGTGCATCAGCTTTGCTGAATTAGTTTTGAACAAAAAATGTTTCAGGGTGCTTATTAGATGTTATTTACTAGGAATGTACTTGCAATCGTAGTTTGAATGACATTTGAAATACAATTTTGGGGTTTCTTTTGGCCCTGCTAACCTTTCCAATGTAAGCTGCTGAGATCGTCAAAACTAGAATCCCAGTTTATGGTTCTTAATGGATGATAATTCTATAATTAGGTTACCTATGGAAACATTTGAATACAGCCTTGGCATGTATCATCGATGAATGGTTAATTCTAATATTGAATAACAGGCGGACCTATTTAATGAATAATTTCTGATAAGAGTGTTAAATGAATGCACGTAACGGAGGGGGTTTCAAAAACCTATATTATCTGTGGGTTCGCTGACTTTAGGAAGTAAAAGCAACAGTATGATAGAAAGATCTAGGGATTTATTCCTTATTCAAGCGAAATCATAAGTGAGACTCTTGAAGCAGGTGAAGGACTTAACCAAAAAACAGAGCACTTAAGTAGGCTATGGACTGTGGTCTGTGCAGTTGTTCACATAAACCTCTAACATATCAAAAAATCAGGTCTGAATATCGGCTTTAAAATGCAGTACATGCGGCGTCCGTTGGCAGTGAAGGGTAGCTTTAGCACAACGAAATGTGATGAGGCTGATGAGCGCGATCAGTGAGCGGAAAGCGGAAAGTTGGTTTGTACTCCTGTAATCCTTTGCCTGCATAAACATTCTTGATTAAAACGCTTATTGTTGTACCGCATCAGTCTGGACTGTGAAATAGCAGTGTCTAAATTCCTCATCTCCTAGCTTTTACAGACTGCAGGATATCATCTTTCTGTTTTCTTTCGCTGGGTTGCGCGGTTTGTCTGTCGCTTCACCGTTAGCAGGTGATTATCGCCATTAATGTACTTATGGGATTATAAAACTTTACCAGACCAGATTAACCCTGGGTGCCAGATGGCCAACAGAGAAAACTGCGGTCGGGGAGACATCGAAACAAACATGAGGTTCAAGTAAGATGTAGGTATTATCAATTTACCGATTATTAATATCTCGAGAATTATCTGTTTTACACGAACAGCAGTGCACAGAACCCCCGGTTTATTTCGCGTATATCGTTTTATTTCCGATGTTTATTTGTTACTGATAAATAGTGTACAGTCGAATGCTGCTGAATATCGTAACTGGGCATAAACTTCTTGAAAGACTTGAAAGACTGCGAACTTTTCATAACTCGGGGTTAACTTACCTAACATTGTCTTTCAGTAAAACCATTAAGTTTACAACGATATCTGCACATTTTAAAACATTACGTGTACGTCAATATAAGTATAATTAGGGGATCTTTCTGATACATTTGTCGGCATTGTAAAATCTGCAAATCTAAATTACTCGTGCTTTTTTTATATATAAAAAAAACTGTTAAGTGAAACACGTGCGTCAACTTTTGTAACTGATCCTATGACACAGTGAAGAGCATAAAATTACTGTACATATAAGAAAGAAAATGTAATCTAATGGCCTTTTAAAAAAGTATTATATGAAACTAAGAAAAAAGTTACGTGTATATTTTTGCAAAGTATTACAGTTTTTCTGAATTGCTAAAACGCTAAACCTCATTCTTGGAATAACTGTCAATTACGAAAACTCATTTATTGAATCAGTCACTTATTCAGCGAAACTTTAAACAGTGCTTACCTAGTTAGACATAATTTGTAGATCTGAATCGCCCTTTTTGCAAAACTCAAAACACATTCTCATTCATCACAACAAATTTGGCACGTGGTAAACGTTGATGCAAAATAGAAAAGACAGGTCGCAAATGTCAAGCACAGCCAGCACACAGCGGTCATCATTTAAACACAGTGACTCAAAACGGTTCATAGATGTTTCTGAATATAAGAAGCGGAAGAGTAACTAAAACATAGAATACATGCCAGATGAGAGTGCAAGTACCACAGGCGAGTTGATTTTCGACGTCAGGGTACAAATGGGTCACACAGAGGAGTCTTCCCGCATTGCCCAGCAAGGGGGGTATTTCCTGTGAAGTTCTCTGTCCTGACCCAGCCTTGAGACATGGCAATGAAGCAGAATGAATATTCTTCCTTGACTCTGGCTTGGCAATTGCACATCATTTTACTGTAATATGCTTCTCATTTGGATTTTTTACTTTGTCCTTTAAAGTAATTTTTTTGAGTACTGAATACTGCAAATATTACATCAGTTTAGGATAATTGTATACAAACTGTTTTGGTAGACATTTTTTTTTTATTGTAGTCTTTTGGTTTTCAATTTTGCATCTCAGCATACAGACCACATTCACAGTAAATGTTTCTCTACATGCCAGTAACAGTTTTGACTGGTAATGTTTTAATTTTTTTGCTATAGTATGTGATGACTGCTCAGTAGTGTTTATGCACCAACTGGCTTGATGCATGATCTGAAAGCAGTGTTTGCTTTTGAGCAAATTGTCATTGTTAACGCACCACAGCACACAGTGCACAACGAAATGTGTTCTCTGCATTTAACCCATATGTGACAATGTAACATAGCAGGGGGCAGCTAATTCAGCACCCGGGGAGTAGTGCTTGGGGGCGGTACCTTGCTCAGGGTACCTGAGTGGTGCCTTGCTGGTCGGGGATTCGAACCTGCAAACTTTCAATTACAGTGCGCATATAGTATAGTATAGTATAGTGTAGCTTGAATTTTAGGGTTTGTGCTTAGTGTTTTGAGAAAAGGAGAGGAGATTTTTCGAAATACATTTTAGCAATTCAGAAAAACTGCATTGTAATTTGCATTTCAATTGGATTTTTTGGAGTTTGTCCTTTACAGTAACTTTCTGGAGTGCTGGATACTGCAAAAACACATTCTTGCTAAACATTTTTTTTGTTTGCTTAAGTTGTTTTGGTTTCCATTTTTGCAACTCAAAATGCAGAAGACTGTATCCACAGTAAACATGTTTCTCAGTCAGTAAAAGGTTTGACTGGTATTGTTTTAAAAGTTTTGCTATAGTATGTATTGACTGCTCAGTAGTGCTTATGTATTGGCTGGCTTGATGCGTGATCTGAAAAGCAGTATTTTTTCAGCAAAGATAATATAGTTTTGAGATGATTGTTTTATTCTGCAAGATGAGTGAGAGGTTTTGTGATTGTAGCTTGAATTTTAGGAATTGTGCATAGAGTTTTGAGAAAATGAGGACACTTCAGGAAATGCATTTTAGCAATTCAGAAAAACTAAGTAGATTGTTCAATTTTGCTGGATGAGTCAAAGGTTTTGTGAAAAATGGGTTTTGTGTTTACTGTTTTGAGAAGAATGGAAGGTTTCAGGAAATGTGCTTCAGCAATTCAGAACTGTAAGTTAATAAATTCATATTTGATTTAGTATTACCATGCATTAACTAAAGATTTGACTTCAGCATGATGTATGTAATTTGTTGCTAGACTTTCATTATGATGAACTGAAGTTGCACTGCTACTTTTCAAGCCAACTACCATTGCCTTGTAAGTGAGACCACATTTTTTAATTAATGAGTAATATTAGTATACATAGATGCAATTTAACAGGTGATAATTATCCATCCAGCTAAGAGCCCACTTGTATCTGTGACACTGTGCGGGGCACAGACCAGGGAAGCAGGCGAGGGAGATGCAGGATCGGGGAAAGAGGACTTTAATTGGGAGACAAAGAGGCATACACGGCAAAACAGTACTATCACACGAGAGACTTCAAAGACAGACCTGGGGATACAGACTCTGATGGGGACTTAAATACACAGGACTAAACAGGCAAAACAGGAAACAGCTGGTTACAATCGGGATTGCACATGAGGTTAATGAGTGGGTGTGGCACATGAGAGGGCGGTACGAGCAGGTCATGACAGTATCACCAAAAATAAGCTCTTTAATGGTCTGTTCCCAGAAGGAGAACATGTGCCCAAAACTGTCCCTGATTTTAGCTCTTCATCTAAAAAAAATTCCATGGTAATATAGGTATCAGATCTGAAAAGGGATTTGGTTTTTAGTTTAGAGCAAGCTACAAAAGGGAAAACAATTTGCAGTTCTGTCTTTACTGTTGCTATTAGGGGAACTCGGTACAAATTTACAATACCTGCCTATACTGGTCAGCTAACATTTCTAAGATAGTGAAGACGACCTTGAATTCTGAAGGGTATTTTTGTGTTTTAGATCCATGAACTGTTCTACAGATATAGATTCATCCATGAATAAGAGAAAAATGACAGTCACAGCAATTTAATGTCCTATTACTTTGCCCTCAGTTGTCCATTTAAAATGGACTGCATCAGAATGGCATTCCTGGGCCAAATAGCATTGAGCGGAAGGAATGTACAAGGGTTTTATTGCTAATCAGCCTGATTCGGAATTAGGAGTAGTCTGATTAGTGATCAGTAGTAGTAGAAATAGGTACAGAGATGCGTTAGGGAATATGGTGGACAAAACCTGTGTAACAAAAAGATGTGAGGTTATGCAACAATGAGGGAGACCTTAGTCTGCCATCAGCAAATCATTGCATGGCAACCATGAAACCATGTAAGATTTATGCTGTATGTACAATCTACCTCACTGATTAATTTTATGGTCAGGATCCTTCCCCCATGCATATTTCTTCTAAGAAAATTGTATTAGAGAATTTTACTGTAAAAGATTAACCATGAAGGCTCCAGACTGCAACCATTTAGTCGCATTTTGCAACAATTTTAGGAGATAAGGCGACATAAAAGATAAAGACACTTTCCCACCACAGGAACTTTTTTCCGGAACCAGGAACTTCTGTCATGTTCGCACCACGGGCACTTGGCCTGAAAATTACTGTGGATGTTGTCTTTTGCATGTTGAGCTGCAAAATTGGAAACCAGAAGATTACATCATAGGAAATGCTCTCCCTTGCTGGGCAATGCGGGAAGACTCCTCTGTGTGACCCATTTGTACCCTTGTAATATTTGCAGTATTCAGTACTCAAAAAAATTACTTTAAAGGACAAAGTAAAAAATCCAAATGAGAAGCATATTACAGTAAAGTGATGTGCAATTGCCAAGCCAGAGTCAAGGAAGAATATTCATTCTGCCTCATTGCCATGTCTCAAGGCTGGGTCAGGACAGAGAACTTTATCACAGGAGATATACCCCCCTTGCTGGGCAATGCGGGAAGACTCCTCTGTGTGACCCATTTGTACCCTGATGTCGAAAATCAACTCGCCTGTGGTACTTGCACTCTCATCTGGCATGTATTCTATGTTTTAGTTACTCTTCCGCTTCTTATATTCAGAAACATCTGTGAACAGTTTTGAGTCACTGTGTTTAAATGATGACCACTGTGTGCTTTATTTTTTTTTTCTTTACTTTGGTTTGTGACTTTTTGCTATAGAATAAAACATCACATTATTTCTGTAAGTTGTGTGTATATATATATAGAAAAAGTTTACCTGGAGCCCAGCCTTGGATATGCTGGATACCTTTGCAAAACTTAGCATTAATTAGTTGCATTATTTGTTAGATCATTTTCAAAATTTGTGTACAAGATGGTCTGGAACTGGTTTCATTTTGAGATAAATCAGACCAAAATTGAAGTAACGCTGCTTAGTAGCAGCAATGGGAAGCGTGACCACAGAAGACACTTGATTTTATGAATGTGATTACTCAAAAAGTATTTTATGGATCTTAGTGCCACATTATAAGGATGAAGATCTACATATAATTTCATTTTGAGAGAAATCACACCGAAATTGAAGGAGCAGCACTAAGTGGCAGCAAAAGAAAGAAAGGGCAGCTGCAGTGGACACTTGATCTTGTTAGAACCTGTTCGCATTATGAAATATTGCAATTATTCAAGAACTTTCTTTCTCGATTGTACTCTGATGGACTTTTACAGATGGCCACGCAAGTTCAATTGCATTTGAGGTAGACTGGGCATTTAGTCTAATAATTATGAGAATTTAGCCTTTTAGTTGCCGCACCCTTTTCTTGAATTTGAGGTGGAGTACGGTAAGGAAGGAAATGAAGAAAAGACTGCTCTAAAAAGGGAATCAGTGTTTTCTGCAAATGAAGAATGTCTGGTTTCCCACCTAAGAAAATTAGCTCTTAGAGAGGATTGTGGCTGGATTACTACATTTCAATATTCTTGTTCCAACAAAAATTCCTGGGTGGGTCTCCTGTTTTTGCTTCCCCTCCAAAGTCTGGAATGTCTTTAGTCCCAGAGAGCAAACACCCCCTTTTCAGTGGTATAATATGAAGGTTGGCTGACAGAATAATATTCCTGGAACCAGATCGTGGACCACTGTGTGTCTTCTAATGCTGAGAGGAGTAATAAGAAGTGAACATTTCACCTGATTTTTAATTCCTGAGATAGTTCAAAGTGAACAGTTTGAAACAAATACTTCACGATTTTAAAATTACATTACATTAAAAAAATATTGGGTAATGCTTTACATTCACTGCACCTTCATATTGCCTTTATAATATAAAGCGGTACCAATTATTGTTGGCCTTTCGCATTTGTTGTGACAGAATATTTGTCTTGCAAAACCCATCAGTTCTTCTGTTATTCAGCTGCTACCAAATTAGAGTCACTTCCTCCTTTATCTTTATCTAAATTTGTTTTTTTTATTGAAACACAAGAAGATTTACTTTAATTTGAGAAGTTAAAAAAATATAGCTTATCCTTGGAAATTAAGTTTAATTTCTGCTGTCAAACAATCTATTGAGTAGTTTTTCAGACCAATTTGTGTAGAGTAGTATGGCAGTTGCTATTAATTAATTAAGTGTTACATTTAAAAATATCAATCTTCAGTGACTGCTTATTTGGCATGGGGTTACAGGGAGCCTGCAGCCTATCCTCAAAAACCAAAGGCAAAAAATGTTTACAAAGGCAAAAAATGAATCCATATTATAAAACTACTATCCTGATAGTGTCTGTCAGCTCAACCTGACTGTGACCTACTTCCAGCTGACAGAAATTCCCTTAGCTGCACAACAAGAAGAACTTCTGTTTGTAAGAGCTAAACTACAGCAAACATCTATCACATAAACAGATTCGATCTAAACAATTGGGTGACAGTACACTGTAAAGCCATACCCCGACAGTGAAACCCAAAACGGCAAGAAAGGGAGTCACCCCATAAGGTACCAAATTGGTCATTATGATCACTAGTAAAGAATATCAGTAGCTGAATGAGTAAACAATAGCTTTTAGTATTTCTTTTGAAATTTAGAGATGGTAGCAGTTTTGCGTTCCCCTACTCCAAATGGGAGAACCCAATGGGGCCAGCCAGCACTTCAGCTCATGGCTATCCAGCAGAAGCGATGGGGATCACCCTCTTCCAGGCTCGGAAATTCTGCTGACAAAGTGCTGCTATTTTCATTCCTCTGCCATTCACCGCTGTGCCTTTTGTTAGCTGGCAAAGCATGCGCACTCCAACAGCAGGAATGGTGAGGACACAGGATGGTGTGCTACTGTGAAAGTAGCCTGAAGGAAAATAAATACACAAAGGAAGTAGCAGCTTGAGCTTCAGCCTTTTTACTGTGTGTAAAATGGAGAAAAAGTGGTTTTCCAGTGGTATTCCCAATAGTAGCAAGTCCCCTAAGCCATTCCTGTAACAGCATTGGTGGGTATACTTTGATGCTCAAACTAGTGGTGACAATTTATTCAGAGTGCCTGTAGCTATTATTGTTGAATCAGTCCATAACTTTGCTGTTTGGTTTTATTGTGGACTGTGAAATTTCTCTGTGTTAAAATTCTTTCTCTGTGTGCATGGAATAAACTCAAGCTAGGCTTGATTTTTGCTCAGTATTTCCTGGGCACTTGTTTTTTCAATGAGCTCCATCATGCAACATCTGTCCTTCATCGCCTCTTTTAGGCTGGTGATATAAGGATGAGGTGCAGTCAGACTTAAATGGCTGGTGCAGCCTCCTGCAGCCTTACAGGACGCCCTCCAAAATATTCTATGATCATTTTTCTTTTATCCAGTGCACTTGGACTCAACTGTTACCTTTTGTTCTTGCCTAAAATTATCTGGTGTCATGATATCAGTTTAATGCAGTGCAAATAAAGCTTTTTTTTAACATAAATATCACAAACATTGTATGATAAAACTACCTCTAGTTGCCTGCTGGAATATACCTTTGTATCAGTTCCTAACTTGTAACCCTGTACTGCTTTGATTGAGCCCTGCAGTTTGTAGATTTGGCCCAAGATCACATAATTCAACCTCATAAAATAAGTGAAATCTCATGTAATGTTTGTTTTATTTTTTAGCTACTGCTGTTTGTAAAATCTCTCACTACGTACAGGAGCTCTGTCCGTGTGATGAGTGTTTAAGGCTTTAAGTGAAGCAGAGACTGAAATCTCACTGGGGCATTACTCTGACGAGTCCCGTGTCCTGTTTCGTTATGTCAGCGCAGAGTGGTCAGCTGGGAACAGAAGCCTGCATGTGCTGGGGGTTCCTGCTCTGCGATTGACTGTCTCCCTGCTGCAGTAAAAGAAAACTGGGCTCCAGCCCCAATCCATCAGTTTATTGTGGTCTGGCAAAAATACAGACTGAACCTGTGGGGTAAAGTGGGCTTAACTTACATAGCAAGTAGCAAGTTCTGTACATTGCCTGTAGTTCAGTGGATTACTGATTAACCTCAGAGTTTCTCTAGTGCTAAACAGACATTTGTATTCAATCTGAAAAAAAATCCCCTCAGTTTGTGTCCATAGTTTTCATCCTCATTTTTCTCAGACTGTACCTGTCAACAAATGCTGATATGATCAAGTACTGTATGGAATAGCCAGTGTCTACATTCATTTGTAAATATGCTTTAATGGGTTTAATTCCCTATTTCTTTAATATCAACAAATTTGAGTCAATATGACTTTTTGTACAGTTTGTGTTACATTAATATCAATTGCCTGCTTTGAAAGATATGAGGTTATCAAATATGAGGTAGCAAACTGAGATAACATTTACTTTAGATTATTTTTCAGATGCAGCACAGTAAAAATAGCAAACAAGTGTCTCTTCTTTTCAGTAGTAATTCCAGAAACTTATTTAGTGGATTTGCTTTTGGTACTTTGCTTATTTCGTATCATACCCTATTTTGTAAGCCTGTATTGCTCTCCACTCTGCTCCCATCCACCATCTGTCTGTTTATTTGAACACTGTCTCATTGTGTGCGTTGTGTCATTTTTTTTTTATGTGATAATTTTGACATATTTTTAACACATATTTATGCTGGTACCCCTGGCCTTTAGAACTACAGGGACAAAAATCAGTTATCATTGATAGACTTTCCAGTACCACTTCACTTGAAGCTGTCATCTATAATGCACTATAGATACTTTCATAATGCATTATAATGGTTGGTATAAGAATTAATAAAGCATCACAGCATCTTCTACTGACAGTCTTGACCCACTACAACTAAAAGCTGTAGAGTAAAAATGTGTCTTCCGCAGCGTTTTAAAAGTGAAAAGAAATATTAAAACACCGCATTAAGCAACCAAGCGGAAGCATATATACAGAGAATAAAATTGGATCAAGAATGGACCCTTGAGGCACTCCAAAAGTGAGAGGAAAAACTGAGAAAAAATTATCCAAATTTCCAATTTGATAAATAAGACAGAAACCTGTCATGAAGCGAGGCTATTAGGGCGCGAGAACGAAGCATAATACAGGCAGAAGTGTGGACGATCCACTTGCGGCTCGAAGGACAAAACGGGTTTTATTAACAAAAACAGAAAACACTAGGAATACTACAAAAGAAAAGGACCACGAGGGGTCAAAAGCAAAAGGGGATAAACAAAGACTACAGATGGGTGCAGGCAGGCAGAGATGGGTGCAGGCAGGCAGAACATACACCTAACACCAAACAATCACAATCAACAATCACTTAAATACTGAAACTAAACTGGGTAACAAGACTAACATAGGGCAGGTGAGACTAATTAACAAAGAATAGGAAAACAGGCCACAGATGAAACTAATTAACTCAAAGGAACTAAACAGGGAAACTAAGAACTAACTAAGGAACAGGGAAACAGAATCTAACACTGAGGAATTACAGAAAGGTAAAAACACAAGCAGGGGCACATGGAACGAAACCAAAACCAAATACAAATCACCACACACAAGAACTAGAAAACCTCATACAAATGAAACATTAGGGAACAAAATAGAAAAACAGAAGAAGCAGGATTCAAACACACAACAGAGGGGTACAGATAACTCCACGCTTAACAACTTGAGCCATGTGGCCAACAGGGAGCAGGGGAAAACACAAAGACTGACAACAGGATGACCAGCAACGCCTGCTGGCCAAATGGGGAAGGGACACAGAGTGGAACAACAGGGGCTGACCCTGACAGAAACCGATTTAATGCAACAACTGATATCCCAACCCACTTTCTAAGTCTATCTATCAAGATACCAAGGTCCACTGTGTCCAAAGATGCAGATAAATCAAGCCAAAGTAAAACAGAGACTTCTCCTGCATCAGCACACATAAGAAGATCACTAAAGATTTTCAAAAGAGCGGACTCAGTGCTATGCTTCTGGCAGAAACCAGTTTGAAGTTTTTCAGAAATATAGTTAACATCCAGCGCCTGCAGAAGTTGCTTCAAGAACACAACCCTATGAAAGAAACAAATTAATAATTTCTTCTCCTCCATGGATATAGGAGCAAACTGATTCAAAACCGCAATATTAGTACGTGGGGGTAGAACTTCCATACATGAGGCTGGACATACAATCTTACCTCTAACATCAGTGATCTTGTCAGTAAAATGCTTTGCAAACAATTCACAATCAACTTCAATGTTCTGTGTTCTGATGTTAAATCTGAATGTGATTACGAGCAGTGGATAGAAAGTAAAAATCCAGACCCAGATTTTGTTTCAGCCAACCAGTTGAGTGCTCTGTGGCTGTGATTCTTACTGATTGGTGGAAACAAATTCTTGGTCTGGATTTTCTGGATCTGAATTCTCCTCCTCTGATTACAAGTGATCTAGTGTAGATCTATACTGTAGCAACCTGAAAATGACATGGTCTGGATTTCAGAGAAATATTTTATGTGTTTAAGGAGTGAATGCATGTTTATATTTATGGAAAAATGTCTGTTATTGCACTTGGGAATCTTTTCAAATACACTAAATATAGTATTTTTTCAAAGACAGCAGTGGTGGAATACACCTGATCAGCATGCCCTTCATATAGGATACACTTTTTCTCTATTGTAACCCAGTTAATCATGGTCATAATTATAAAACAAGAAGGATGATGTATCCTCAGGAGGATGACAGATGATTTATCCTCAGGGGGAGGAGAGGAAATGGGACTGTAAGTAGGCCAATTACCTGAACTGAAATCATGACATACTTACGCGCAGCTTTATGCTGGGATGTGAGAGTGCTGTAGCACCACTATTACATGGAATTCATTCAACGTTTGTATTTGGTTTCAGGATATTGTGCGTTAAAAATAGGTTAATTAATGTAGTCGTATTCATTTTTTTAAAAAGGAAGTAAAAGCGACCTAAAAATATTAAATGCTAATTTGTCTATGCAAATCTTAAATCTGTTTACAGTATAGAATGCTGGGGCTGTTTTTTAAGTTCTTGTTTGATTTAGCTTATATTCTAAGGTTATTTTGCTTGGGGTGAAATTTATACTCTGAATTTGCCCTAAATGCAAATATTGGCACCACAGCCATGAAACAGCATTGCAAGAATATGGATGGATACATTGTACTGCTGTACCTTATTATTTAATTGTTTCTTTAGGCTCTTATATTATCAGTGAATAATTAGAGTCACATTATTGTTCAGCCTTTTTGATTTGTTATATAGTTGGACTGAAAAGTGAAAAAAATGCCACAGCAGCTGTTCTAAACAGGAGAATTAATACAACCCTTATTTCTTTAATAAGTTACGCACATGGGGCCAGTAAAAATAAATATTGTGACTGCATAAACAGCATCCGATGGCAATGTTTTGCAACTAATTGGTTTTATGAGTGGTTAGCTAATTTACGCCTGGAAAACAAAAATTAGCACAGTATCATAACTTCAGCAGAATGGTATAGTTTTAATGACTTGCTCCGAGTAGTTTTTTTCTATTTAAAAGCAATGAAGGCTCTTCTGCCAAGACAAAGTGTCCCACTGCTATGTTTTCCCTCTCTCTTTGTTGATCTGCTTTGACTGCTGCTGGTGCAGATGTGCACAGACATTTTTAGTCCATTGGATTGACCCTGTCTACATTCCCTGTCAGGATGGCGTGAAGCATGAAGGAATTTTTCTAACTGCTACTGCAGTCGGCCTACACAGGAAATAATGTTGAGCCCCTAAATTCTAGCAACAAATCCAACGCCCTCAGCGGAGCATGCTCTACAAAAGTCTATGAATAAGCAAACACAACCAATGACCCTAGTCTTGCTAATGCAGACATATATTCTTAATTTAAATCCAGGTTTACAGTTATGTGATGAAATTAGTCCCAGTTCAAATAAAATGTGCAAGCTTTTCCTAGAATGGAGATTGCAATGGAAACTGCAAGATACAAGTTGCTGGACAAATGCTGAGGCAGTCATAGAGCCACAGTACCTACGACTTGTGCACACTACTGTACCAGCAACGTGGATATCCTGTTTACTTTTGCATGCAGTTACCTGGCTGACCAGTGCTGGAACGGTGGGTGCATCTATCTAATCATGCTGCGGCGTGTCAAGAGGAAAGCCCCTCCCCAACCATGCCGAGGCCCCGGTGGTGAAGATGCAGACAACGTGGGCAAGAACCGTGGCAGCGTCCCCTCAGAGCCTGGGGGCAGCCCCACACAGAACGGCAAAAGGACACGCAAGTTTGGCGTGATATCACGGTCCTCATTTAACTATGACAGCAAGGACAGAGCTGACCTTGAGCGGGAGAGCAGATGCTGCTCCTCATTGGACAAAGAGGCTGTCTCCCAAGGCAACACACCCACAGGGGTAGGGTCAGCATCCATCGCCCCCAAACCAATGCAGACCCATAAACCCTACAAGGGATCATCTGCAACCTTACCTGCCCACTCCTGTATGCGCCTCTCTGCTAGCTGCAAGACTGAGTCTTTGGACTATGACATTTCTAGTCAGGTAAGGCTGTTTTATTAACATCCCTTCTGTTTCATTTGGAAAAATAAGGAAGAATGTAAATTTATATCATGATAAAAATTAAGATGCAGTTGTATGTGCGCAACACATTAAGGCTAGTAAGTCTGCCCCCCTTTCTCTTAAGTACTTTAATCAGCGTATATATCACACACATCCTTCAAGAGAGTAATATTCTGGTTGGAGCAGTATTGGCTTCAAGGGAGGCACAAACATAGAATTACAATTTTCTCTAGCTATCACATGATGGCTTGATTTCTGGAATGAGAAAGTTGCACCCTACCTTCAGATGTCCCGATGTATCAAAAGCACAACTGCGTTAAGTACAACACAGTAAAGAAACTGATGCTATAAAGAGCATGTTATGGAACTGCTAGTTTTGTTGTATTACATACCACAGGATTTGGGAGTACTTTAGCCCAGAATTGACTTCTGAAAAGTGATTTGATAGGTGTGAAAGTTTACAGTACAATGATTTTGCATGTTTAATATTCTGGAAATGTGATCCAGATATTGTCTGTACATTGGACTACAGTTCAAGTGAAGTAAGAATGATTCCAAGAAGTTACCATGGTAAAATTAAAGATATTATACCTCTAAAACATATTTAGTGTTTTATTTTATGCGACCAGGTGTGCCACTACATTGTTAAATTCAGTGTTCACATTTTTGGGTGATAATGAGGGAAAAAAAGTATTTTATGTGCTCTGACTCATTGTATAGAGGGCAAGGCTGTTATTAAGCTCACTTTGTAGGAGTTTGTTTATCCACATGGTGTAATTCACCGAGCATGTCTCAGAATCCCTTGACAGGAGCCAGACATAACTGCAGCGACTGTTTTGACAATTACTGTGCTGATGTATAGTCTGCTTTTCTGAATAATATATTAGTAATATCTGTATACTTGTGTCTGAATGTGCACATTAGCAGTGGAAAAGGATCAGATGGTATATTTATGTTTCAAATTATTTTAAAGGGAAATTTTATAAATGTTCCCTCTGTGTTCTTCTATTTTCTGTGTGTCCACCTCAAGGAGAGCTCATGATTTTAAACAGAGGGTAGGGCGATCATTCAGAGCTAGAGTGCCATACTACAATGTGCTTAACCAACCCAGATTGACGGAGGTTCTTGTGATGGTACAGAAGCTCTGACGGTGCTGCAATGAAGCCTCCTCTTAGTCATAATCTGCAGAGATCGGGTGGGCACTGATCTTATAAGTCCGAAGTGTAAAATAGCTCACAGAACGTGTATTATGATTCAGAATAGAAGGGATTTTTTCATTTATATAACCTTGCCCCTGGAAGTTGTAATGGGATCAGACTGCTCTGGTGGGGTGGGGTGGGGGGGGAGCGCGAACCAAAGTAAACACAAGGCAGTGCCTAGAAATAAGGCAGCATGTGTGGTACATTCATAAGCTCAGAAAGCAGGTGCGTTTTTCCTCTACCTCCTGTGGAGGGAGGGGGCACTGTGGGCACTGGGAATTGCCAATAGTTGTTGGTACAACGCTGATCCCACTATATTCTATGTACATATTCTGCAGTCTACTCATACAGGTCCTTCTCAAAAAATTAGCATATTGTGATAAAGTTCATTATTTCCTGTAATGTACTGATAAACATTAGA